>PVJH01042347.1:0-14357 GCA_004026705.1 Nesogale talazaci
AAAAAACCATATTTATTGAACCACTTCAAAGTTAATTTTATAATGTGTATGATGGCAAATCATCTAAAAATGCCTTTATTTAATAAAATCGTTATCGCTTCTTAAATGATAATACAATAAGATTTGTTTTAAGAAGTAATTGTATTTTCAAACCAGTTAGCATTTCATACAGATTAATCTGGTTATGAAGCAACCCTGTAGAAAAGGATCTTTGTGGCCCTGCCACGCTTGTCAGGTACAGTCACCCAATTCACAGGGCAGTGAGTGAAAGTGTTAAGTGAATGAGAAGAGGGAGCTAACTAGAAAGCACTTGTCTTCCAGAAGGCTATGATTAATATGCTTATTAGAGGTAGAGGTAAGGAGAAGAGTAGAAGCACATAGAGAAGAAAAATGGACTTGGAATAATTGAAATGTGGCATTAGGATTGCTATTCTATTCATATATTCTATGTGGGGCCTGATGACTGGGAATCTAGAAGTAGCTTCAGAGTGTGACATCAGCTCACACCTAGGTGGCACGAAGGATCCTTTTGAGGTTAAGGATCAGAAATGTAAAATGAAAGGTGATACTGTATAATTTGCGAGTCTCTTTCCAACTGTTGGCGCCCGATGAGCTTCGGTCTGACCTTGTGGTAGAGAATCTTATCTGAAGACATTGCCTAGAGGATACCAGACTCTGAAATTCTCTTGGTCTGTCTCAAGGTGGTTGCCATTACTCCAGTCTTTGTATCTCAGTTCTACATACGAGAAAGAGAAAAGCAACGAGCTAGAGTGCCTGTCATTCAAGAAGAGAATAAAGATCATGAGTTTCCCTAGATGAAAGTAAATAGGTAAGATGCATGGCTTTAGAGTAAATGCCTGTTTCTAATACCAGATATTCTCTGATTCCAGAAATTAGCAGCTTCACCAAATAAACACAAGACTCATGATCTGATCGATGCCTTCCTCTAAATGTCTACAGAAGTCCTGGTGGTGTAGTAGTTACGTGTGGTGCTATCAACTGCTAGGTTAGTAGCTCAAAACCACTGGCTACTTCATGGGAGAAAACCAGGGCTTTCTACTCCCGTAAAGATTTACCGTCTTGGAAACTCACAAGGGCAATTCTGCACTTTCCTAGAGGGCTACTGGGCATCATCATCAACTCTCTGGTCTGGGGAATAAGACCTCGAGAACCTTGTGAAACTCTTCTTACAGAATACTGAAGTTATTGACACAGGACATAGATTACGTCTAAGTTTTCTCTCCAGTGTCTCGGAGCAGGGTGAATCCAATTGCTTGAGAAAAATTGCAGAAGGGAATGCAGTAAGGCAAGGAGGAAGACTGAGGACTGTGATCATGAAACACAAGATCACCCAAGCACGCATGAAAATCTATGGGCTGCCCCGCGAGAATAGGATAGATTCTAGAGCAGAGAGAATAAACTCTGATAAAGACCTTAACAGGATTGCAGTAGAAAAAGCTATAGCCAGAGTTGAACTGATCCTGTCAGTTATAATGGTGCGCAATCTCAACTGAATGCTGAGGAAGAAGTGGCAAGGAAATACATGAAAAGGAGAGGTATATGCCATTCTCAAACAAGCACCACTCTATGAAATTATGAAGTGGGCAGGGCTCTACCTTATTGAATTATTTTGCAGATAATCTAATTCAACGAAACAATAGATCAAAAGACAGATTATTAAATCATGAAACAGAGAGAGTGTGTGGACATAAAGAGCAGGAAAGAAGGGGAGGAAAGAGGCCCACGGATGCATTCCAAAATAATTTGGATATGTTCTTCATGCAAGGAATGCATTGAAAGCAAAATAGAAAGCAAAACACCTTCCAACATCCCTTATTTGGGTTTGAACTTTTGCATCTATAGTGTTATGATCCAACTCAGCCAGATGGCAAACCAAACTGAAAATCAAACTAACTACCACAAGAGTCAATTCTGACTCAGGGCATGGCACAAAACAAGGAACAAAAAAATCACTCCCATCAAGTCCATTCTGAATCACAGCCACCCTACAAAATAGTAGAACTGCTTCTTGTGGTTTCTAAGTCAAAAACTTTGCAGGTGCAAATTCTCATCTTTCTCCTTCAAAATGGATGGTGGGTTAGAACTGCTGATCTTGTGGTGAGCAGCCCAATGCACAATTCATTAGGCTACCAAGGCATCACATAGTTCATAAAAATTGTGATCTGCATCCCAGTGCAGTAAAATCTGGGATCTTAAATGTTTACAAGCATCCACGGAAGACATACTATAGGTCTGTCCTCACCAGGAGCAAAGCAGTAAGAAAGCAACCAAAATCACCAAGAAAATATAAGTCCACAGGAGCTGGAACCTCATCACCCTGAAGTCAGAAGAATTGTTGGTGCCCAGTTCCTACCACTGACCAGTCTGACTGAAGTCACAATAAGTTGTCTTGGAGACAATGGGAGGAAAATGTGGAGGAGAAATCAAAGTCTTACCATTAAAAATAAAGGGTGGAATGGAGGCCTCTGCCAGCAATGAGCTGTTTCTGCCTCCACGGGATGCTGCTGATGGACCCTGAGCCCTGGAAGCGAGGAGCCACGAGGAGACCCCTGTCGCTGCCGGGACTCTGCACCCACTGACCTGTGACTTCGTGAGTCAGAAGGAGACTTTATGGACTGATTTCAGGCATATGGGTTAATATCAGACTTGTGATTTGAGCTGGACTGGGCTGGGATGTTTTCTCCATGTCCTGTTCCTTTTGTATATAAACCTTTTCCTTATACCTAAAAAAAAAAAAAGGTGGAGATGAATCAGATGAGTTGGATCAGTAGAGAAGATTCATCCTAAGGTATTCTTTAAACCTAGAACCAAATATATCCCTTGAGATCACTTTTAATATAATAAAAGTGGCACATACTTTTAATAAAAGTAGCACACAAAATAAAGGATATTCCTTATTTAAAGGCATGCATAGGAAGCCAAAACTACACCAATCACTCAAAAGCAAAGCTAAGGGACCAGGAAAATTAAAGTACTAGATAAAGAAAAAATTGAATACAATTTAAGAGAATATTGACACATTGTGATATATGTAACCTAATAATTTGTGTGGAACTTGGCACATGGAAACATAACTTGACCATGATGAAGCAATGTAAAGCTCTACCAAAAACTCAATGAAATATTATTTTTAAAAATAAACAGGTCAGAAAGAATGGAGGTCACACACATCAAAAAATGTTCCCTAAATGTTAATAAAATAAATCCCAAATCATATTAAGAGTTTTGTGTAAGATTGAGCTCAATGGTAAAATACATTAAAAGATGAAAATTATTCATTAAAAATTAAAATTCAAAATGACAATGTACCAGTCAGATGTTAGTGTATAAAAAAATGCCATAATAGATGTCAAAATAAAACTCAGAATAGTAAGAGTCTACGACTCCTTTGTTAGTCTGCAACAGATGAAGTAGGAAAAGATGAAGAATGAGAAAAATCTGAATAATATTATTCTAATGAGTCAGACCTGAAAACCAAGAAGATAGCATGTACATTTAGAAAGGAAAAAAATAACTATATTCTGGACTTTAAAAAAAAAAGGAAATCTAATTCAAAGGTGCAACTCTAACAAACTGCATTCTCTGATGTGAGTACAATAAGATGATTAAAGTAGTCTAAGAAACATTAAACATAAATTCTAAATTAGAAAGTCACCTTTGGATATCTGCATCAAGGGTCAGGGGAAAGGAGCAGAATTTTCTAAATCAAAGTGAATGCAGCAATTTATGAACAAAAATACTCATTGAAATGAAGGCCAGGCCCAACATTGCCCTTGTGTGACTCACCTTACTGTCCCCTTCCCTATGGGGAGTGAAATAGAAGGAAGGAACATGGGAACCAGGGAGGGAACTCCTGCAGTAGGAACCTGCCTGGAAGGTGTTACCCACCTACTGCTGGTGACTTGGGAGATTTGAGCAGGAACATCTGAGGAAAGATGGGGGTCTCTGGGTGTTGGTATCTCTGAGGGAGCACCGTGAGATGGCTTCTACTCACAGGTAGAAAGAAAGAAAATAACAAGAAAAGAGCCAACTTCAGGGAAGAAATATTTTCTGGAACAGAGTGGTCAGAACAAGAAGCACAACTGAAAAGAGGATGTCTCTTCTCCCCCTCCAATTCGCGAGATCGCCTCTAATACCTCCCATCAGCTGAATCCAACAAGATACAACTTGACCAAACAAACAGTTTTAAAGCCCCAACCCCAGCATCATAAAGAATTTTGTGAAACTGCGGCTGAGTTGTTTCCAACTCAGAGAGACCCTGTAGGACAGAACTGAGCTGCCCCTTTGGGTTTCTGATATTATAAATCCTCACAGAAACAGGCAGCCTCATCTTTCTCCCACAGTGCAGTTGATGGATTCAAACTGCTCACCTCTTGGATTGCAGCCCAACTCATAACCAGGATGCCACCAACTCCTCCTTAGCCACTTCAAGCTGGGTATAAAAGAGGCTGAGAGACAGAGCTGAGACTTGGTCATTCAAAAAGAAATTATTTGATCCTGGCAAAGTGTGTTGGCCAGTAAGATATGGACATAGAAGTGGGTCAGTTCCAGACTGAAGCCTTTAGAGACAGTGCAATGTTCTGCTTATTCTCATGTACTTCCATCCTATGCCCTTGGCCCCAGGGAAATGAGGAGACATGTGGAACAGTCCTGATCGCAAAAAGCAATCTGGAAACAAACCCAACTGAAATCAATCAAACCCCAATGAAGCAACAGACTTATGAGCAGAATAAATAAGCCACTGAGATCTGGGGGTGATCTGTTCCATTTCACAGGAGTTCTAGTGGTGCTGTTAAGGAGGCATCTGACTGCTGACTGAGAGTCCAGTGGTTCAAAGCCAGTGACAGCTCTGGGGAAGACATGGAATGCTATCTGCTCCTCTAAACATTGAAAGCCTCAGAAACTCATCGGGTAGCATGAAGCACAATAGACTCCACTGGAGGTTTAGTTGGTTACATCTCAAAACTGACTTAGTAAGTTCAGCCTCCTCATCTGTAAAATAAGCTAAATGATACTGCTTCACTGGCAAATCTACTGTGACATATGCTAAAATGAAGTGATGTGAAGAGGAAAGTATGTTTTAGAACTAGAGTAAGGATCTCACAATGCTGGGGGCCCTACTTCTTTCGGACAGGAGGCAAAGCAGATCATCTATTTTACTGTTTCTTTATTGGAGACTTCAAAAGATTTTAAAGGCGGGTTAGAATAATACAAAAGTCACCTGAAGGTGAGCTGGGTGTTTTAACTGTGCACTACCTTAAATAAGTTGTTCCAATCTTCTTAGCATCACCACAGAAGTGCGGGTGGCTTAGCGGTTGATTAAACATTGGGTCAAGGCCTGCAGTTCAAAACCATCAGCCACCTGTGGGAAAAAGGCATGGCTTTCTAATTCACAGGAACAGTCTGGGAAACTCACAGAGGGAGTTCTACCCTGTCCGTAAGGGTCACAGTGAATCAGTAATGACTCGATGGCAGTGAGTTTGTTTTATTTTTGACAGCAGCACCATCTCTATTCCCAAAAGTTTAGTTTCTGCAATCAGTGCTCACACACACAGCTGTAGGGAAAATATAACAATATATAAATGAAGGCTTTATTTTATTGCATGCAACTTAGAAGTTTAAACTTTATAATATGAACAAAATACTTGAATAAAAATCTGCATCTTGTAGTCTCGTAATTAGCAGAGGAAACGGTGGCACTCTCTCCTTTAAACTAGGTACGTATTGCTTTTCAAAGCAGTTTTCTCCTTAGATAAACTTGGGGCTTTTAGCATTCAGGGCAGACTCATTTGTGAACTTTTGCGTTAGGTGCTGGCTCCTCTTTTCTGATACTTATCCAGATAGCTTCACCCCATCCAGTGTGGATAGCAATTTTCTGAAGTGCCTCCTATCTTTATGTAACTTGAAATGGTACACATCGACCTTGTCTTGTGTTCAGTTGTTCATATTATAAAATATAACTGGACATAAAAACAGAGCAGTTTACCTATTGGATTAAAGACATGTTCTCTCCTTCACCTTTTGCTCATTCCTGATGGTAAAGAACGTTATCCATAAAGGCTTTCACCATAAAATATACTTCATGAATATGTATGATGCTCTTCCATAGCAGGCATAGGCATTGTGATGGTACCTATATAAATTACCTGTCCTGGTATAATCGTCCCATACTCAAAGTTGTATTGTGCACGGCATAGGTTCGATCAGGTTTTCCATAAATATATACAACTTTGTTCTGCATTCCCAGAAATTGATTTCTGGTAAGAACATTATTAGGAGCCTAGTCAATACATTTTATATAAGAGGCTGAAAAAGAAATCTAATGGAGTTGGAAATGAAACCCTTTTGTACTGCTGGTGAGAATGAAAATGATCAACTGAAATGGAAAACAACTTGACTATTCTTCAAAAAGTTAAACACAGAGTGACCATTCAACTTGGCACTTCCACTCCTAATATATGAGGGGCTCCAAAAGGTGCATTGGAAAATACAATTCAGTGATAATGAAAGTTTTCTATGAACTTATTGAAGCCTTTGCATTTACCCAAAATAGCTGAAATGCGGGTGTGCAGACAAGGACTTGAACACATAACATCATAGCACTACAGAAAATAGTTTCTCAAAGGATGAATGGCTACACAAACTATGCATAGACAAGGAGGCTTCAAAAGTGGGTGGAAATGGAATTATCTTTTACTAGAATTATTAACTTATTGGAATTAACAACAGAATGATTAAGAAACCATTCCATTTTCCAGACACATTTTGAAGCTCTTTGTGCGCTTCAACAATTAAATGTTTTCCATCATGCAAAAGAACACATTATTCATACCTGTTGCAATTTGAATGTTCCTCCAAAGCATTAAACTAGGTGAAATAAGCCAACCCACAAGGTCACATATTGTATGACCCCACTTGTAGAAAATATAGGTACCCCCACACACATTGAAAGTTTGCTTTCTGCCACTTTGTTTTTATAAAAAACCTATTTCAGTAACTGTTTTTACCAACAGAAATGAATTCTAAAAGGATTTTCATTTTTACTTCTTAAAACACCATAGATGAAAATCTGAACTAGCACTCAGTGTTTGGCTTGAAACAAGTCATTAAATAAACTGCATGTGGCCCTAAGTAGTGACAGTGGCTTTGCCAAGGTACCTCTTCTGGAACTTCACTCAGCATGTCAGCATAAAACTGCTATAATTGTGTCTATGAGCACTAGAGGCTAATGCTATGTCGGGTTTTATGCATCCTTTCATGTGATTTAGTAGATTATTTCTGAAGTCTGAAAATGTTCAAAATGGTTTCCCATATAAATGAGGGGTAATTGCTTTTTTTTTTCTTTACACCATTTTGGCTTGCAAATGTTGTCATGGGAACATTCTACTTTCAGCGCTGGAAACAAGCATCCTGAATGGATAAGTCTATAAAAGAATGCAGCTGGGTAATTGCCAAGGGTCCAGCACTGGTGGATGAAGAAAGGGAAGAGGGGTTTATTAAACATTCAACAAAGCAAAGGGAAGGGGAAAATTAAGCACAAAAGGAAATATAATATGATGGCAAAAAGAAATAAAGATAGCATGTATCTTCGTGTCCTTGGTGATAAAAGAGGATAAAAATCTCAACAAAGAAAGCCTGTGCCTCCTATGAGGCAGCCATATGCTGGGTGTTTAACAGTGATATCTCCCAGTCACCTGTGAGGCTCACTGACTGACCCAAGACCACAGCACCATCTCTCACTGCTGCTGCTTCTGAAACCTGAAGCATCCTGTTTGGTCCCAGACCATTACTCTTGATTCACACCCATCACATTTTATTGATTCCATTCTTATAAAAAATAAGTAAATAAAAGGCTTCTTTGGATTCAGAAATGCACATTGGCACAAAATCATATTAGAAGACCTTAACGGGGTCTTTCTTGAGGGTATCTTAATCCTGTATACAGCTCATGACACTAATGACAGCTAAATAAATTGTGCTCAAAGCAATATTGAGGATTTTACTTTTATTTGGCAAGGGAAAGAAATTACAACAGCATACTTGAGAGGAAGAAGCAGAGCAGCCAGGAGAGAGGAACCACCTCAAATACAAAGGTTGACTTCAGTGAATGAAAGATCGACATTATTCTAAGGTACATTACAGGTAAAGAGGGATGGGATACCAGCAAACTGGAAGAAATGGAAAAGGAAAAGAATGATAAAAGTAAAAGTCTCAGTCTAGAACCCAGGGAAAGCCCTTGGAGAACAAAGAACATTTGAGAGAATAAGCTATTTAATTGCAGAAGGAACTGGGAGGCAAAGGACATTTATATAGGTCTAAATACAGGCATAAACATAGATGAATATATTTGTATATGATGATGGAGAAATAGATCTACATGCATATACTTATAGGGTTATTGTTAAGGCACCAGATGGACACGGGGTCTCCACTCAAGTACTTCCATAATGCAAGAACACTTGTTCTATTAAATTGGCATTCCATGATGCTCTCCTTTCTGAACACAAGCACTGAAGACAAATGTGTGCACAAACAAAAGTTGTGAAGAAAGCTGATGGTGCCTGGCTATCAAAGATATAGCATCTGGGGTCTTAAAGACCTGAAAGGAAACAAGCAGCCATCTAGCTCAGAAGCAACAAATCCCACATGGAGGAAGCACACCAGCCGGTGTGACAAGACATTGAAGAGATCAGGTATCGTGCATCAACGAACTAAAAATGATATCACTGTAAATTGGGGAGGGGGGTGTATATTGGGAACCCAAAGTCCCTCTACAGGTGAAGCAACATCCCTTTATTTAATATAGCCTTCTTATAGTCACATTCTACAAAGTAGAATCTTTGATTAATTAAAGTAGTTACTCCCCAACTATACTACTAAATATCATATATGTATATGTATACATATATAACATATAGACAATATATGTGTGTTTAAAATTCTATTTTCAGAGACAAATTTTTGCAACTGCCACATGAAGTCTGTGTAATTCTCTAAGATTTATCCCCAGACAACACTCCAGTCAATACAACTATTATTCAGATTTATGCATCAACCTCTAAAGTGAGTGAAGAAAATGAGGGCCTGAGCCCCGGTGCCATAGTGGTTGAGTGCAGGATTGAGACCCACGGGCTTGGTGGTTCAAATGCAGCGGCAGCTCTCCAGGAGCAAGGCTGGGCCTCCCACTCTCACCAGAGGGCAGTGATGCCCCCCCAAAAAAAGAAATCACAAAATGATACCTTTGTTTTATTTCTGAAATCAGTCAAACATGCAATCAAGATGTATTGATAATTATTGTCAATTGGAATGCAAAAGTCAGAAATAAGCAGGCAGTAACAGTGGTTCAAAAATATGGTCTCAGTGGTCGAAACAAAGGTGGAGTTCACATATAGAATGTTGCACTCCATTCAATGACTTCTTGCTTTTGTTCTTTTTTAACCCCTTTCTCATCTCTGGTCAAAGAGTGCTGGCAATGCTCGTGAGTGAGTGTTGAACTGTCCACCAGCCACTCCGTGAGGGAAAGAGGTGACTGTTTAGCTTCCATAGAGGTTTACAAGCCATAACTCTTATAGCACCAGGTCTCAACCTGTGGGTCACAACCCCTGTGGGTCAAACAACCCTTTCACAGGGGTCACCAAATACCATTGAAAAACATCTATTTCTGATAGTCATAGGAACCTAGACACTGCTCCTCTAATCATTTCCAGGCAGGTCCCCCCCCCCAGGCAGATACACCCTCATGCGAGTACCTGGTGTGAAGACTGTTACCCATGGTACAGTCTTCAAAACAAAATTTCATTTATTTGTGATTAGACATAAATATTTCACAATATATAATTACATTGTTTGTGATAAATCACAATGCTTTAATTATGTTCAATTTGTAACAATGAAAATGCATTCTGCATGTCAGATATTTACATGACTCTTCATAAGAGTAGCAAAATTACAGTTTATGAAGTAGGGACAAAAATAATTTTATGGTTGGGGGTCACGACATCATGTGGAACTGTACTAAGGGATCGCAGCACTCGGAAGGTTGAGAACCACTGGTCGGTAGGGTGGTTATGAGTTGCAATAAACTTTATAGCAGGGAGTGATATTATCTTGATGTGTATTGCACTTCAATTCCCTCTCTTAGTTATATCGAAAGCATCTTTTGATCCCTCTAGTTTTTAGTTCAGACATTTCATGGTGTTCTACTTCTTTTTAAGAGATGCTATTTCAACTTCTAAATGGCAAAGCTTTTCTTTCTCTGACACAGGGATATGGCACAGAGACCAGCCCAACTAGCTCAGAGTATTGATCCGCTTTATTGCCACCACATGTGTTCCCTGCTTTTTCCTTCAATTATAAATGGTCTCGTAGATGTGAATAAGTCACTAGAATAAGTCAAAACTGATCTTTATCCGCTTATAGTGTAAAAAGGAAAGAGCTATCAGTGAAACAAAACTTTATAATCATATACCATAGATAAGTCATTCACATCACAGCGCTGAGAGCACAAAAGAGGCATCAATTTGAAAAAGAATACATATTTCAATACTTATCAAGTTCTGTTTATCGATCAAGGTGGAATAGTATCATTCTTTATAATAGAAAATACATTAAAAACTAACAGGTGGGGCTGAGCCCCGCAGGCGTAGTGGTTGAGTGCGGGACTGCACCCACTGACTTGGCAGTTCAAATCCAGCAGCAGCTCTCCAGGGGCAAGACTGGGTAGCTCCCACAACCACCAGAGGGCAGTGATTCCCCCAAAAAATCATTTAAAAAAAAACATGGATGGTTGTAATATCCAGATATAAGGAAAGAGCAAACCAGACATTTAAAACAAAACAGACTGCCAAGTGATAGTTAGTAAAGCAATTAGAATTCTCATCCTCTGTAGAAATGCAAAATACTGGCCACAATATGTTAGTATCATAAAATTAAACCTATATTTATCTTATGACCCACCAATCACACCTCTAGATGTTCAGAGAAATGAAGTCACAGTCCACATAGACCTGGGTGCAAAAGTTCATAGCAGCCTGGTTTACAATAGTCAACACCTGCAAGCACACCAATTGCCCATTAACTGTTATATGAATAAACAAGCTATGATTCTATCATAATTTGGAATAACAATTTGATTTGAATATTATGGACTGAGTCCTTCATGTACACAGTAATACAGAAAAATCCAAAAAATAAGATGCAAAGTGCAAAAAGGCAACATAAAGTATAGGTGTGTTTGTAGGAAAGTCTTAAAGGACAAACCTGCAGTAAATGGCAGAAAAGACTCCAGGTTGCTTGGGTGCAGGAATCGTGGGAGGATGCTTATTAATAAGACATCTTTGGGGCACGATAAATTGGATTGTGGTGAGCTTTAAACTCTGCAACCGAAACTAAACCTTGTGCCATGGAGAGTAGTCTGCCTCACAGTGATGCTGCAAGGCAGAGAACGCCTCCCATTGAACTCGCCGAGACGGTGCATCTCTGCAGAAGCCCACTGCCTCCACTTCCGCCGTTGACCTCAGCAGAGTCTTATCACATTCGGGTTAGCAGCCAAGTGCTTAATCACTGTTTATATAATTACTAAAATTCATTCAGCAGCAGACTTAAAATGGACACACTTCACAACTTCCCCACTGCCTGGAACACAGCTTTTTGTTTTTGTTTTTAATCTCTTAGGGAGAAAATAATACAGTCTGAGGAAATAATGCTGATGAAGGCAGTGAATGTTGTGAATACACTAAGGAAGTCTTCCAGCCCTAAAGGGCCCCTGTAGTGGCAATTTAACAATCCAAATCAAGGATTTATCAAAGGGAACTTGTAAACAGATATTTGGCTGTGACAATAAAGACAGGTTGCTTTCTAAAATGGTAAAGAACAGGTGGCATAATGGACAAATTCTTTAGAATAAGCTTAAAGATGATAAATGAGCTATTTTCTAAAACATGTGCATCAGTTTCATTTTAAATGAAGGTATTGCCCTTAACCCGATAATACTGGAATTTTTAATTTCAAGAATTTTTTTGGTTTTTATTCTTTACTTTCATAGTTATTAATATATACAACCAAAAATATATTAAAATATATAAACATAATTTCAGTATCAGATATGTTATAATTAAATGTTAAGTAATTAAATGCATTTAACTGTATCTAATTAAATGTTATGAAAACATTGTGTTCACCATTATAGGCTTAAATCTGCCTTTCAAGTGGAGGGGGGGAAATCCCTTCCATTTTCATTGAATAGTTTTTCTGTGAGAAGAAAAGTCCTCCCAGGAAAATCCTCAGGAGTTTTTGCAAACATCATGGTCAAATACACAACACACAATAGCAATTGAGTAAGTGTTGCAAGCATAGGTGGTATTATTTGCTTTTCTTGGGAGATGTTCTTAGAATCGTGCTTTTTATTTTAGGAACTACATATCATGTCATTTTTATTCCATGGTGGACAGAGAAGGTAATAAGCAGATCATGTATGTGGCAAAACATTTCCTACATTGAATCAATACAAGGAGACAATACTATAACACGGTTTTGTAGCTAGCCTGTGACCTTGGTGGCTGCGAGCTCAGATTTAACATCATTATAGGTCTTTTGAGCATAAGAAGATGTAATAATTGCTGCAGTAGTAATGGAGGTTGGTTTTAATTGGCTTGTTTTACTTTCTTATTCTTTAAAAGGATAAAAGTTCTTCTAGGACATCAACTACAGTCAGTTCCTTACCAATCAATGAGCATAGACTGCCCCAGTGATCAGAAAAAAAGAGGTTGTGCTTTATATAAGCCACAATGAAAGCTTGCTTAGGCAAATGCCTGCAGCATTTCTATAGCTATTGATGAAAATAACCCAGAAACTGGGAGGAATCTATAAAATTCTGCTCTGAAAATCTCTGAGGCAGGGTCAGTGATGCTCAGTATGGCCTATGAGGTCAGTGGGTTAGAAAGAAGGAAGAGGACGGTACAGAAAGCTGAGAGAAAGACCCAGAGTCCATGTTGCAGGTCAAGATTCTTAAACCTCAGTTCAAAGAACCATCTTTGCAGCAAAAATCATTCAGGCAAAAATTGTCTATTTAACAAAATCCCAAATCACAGGTGACAAATGTTTTTCCCTCTGCATCATATTGGTTTCTTTTTTTTTTTTTTTTTTACAAAATACATCTGTAAGTCAAGGAGGAATCCATAAAGTACTTTTTGTTTGTTCATTGTTTTCAAACATGGCATGATCTTTTGAGAACTTGCTGCATGCCAGGCAGGTTCCCGGAATCCCTTTGAGCATGGCAAGTCGATCAGAACCTCAGAGACACATTGACACTTGAGAATGAGTTGGTTTCAAAATATGGAAAGCCAACTCTCCTCCCATTAATATGCAACCCTCTTCCCATTGATATGCATTAATATCCAGGAGCATCACTACCTGGAACCTGGCCATGGAGGGATGAGGGGTGGGGTGAAACCAGGAGAGCACTGGGCTCTGGCTGAGTGTCCGGATGCAAAGGGGCGCTGCCGCTATCCTTTCTAACAAACCCGACGGAGCTGTGGGATGGATGGATACTAATATCTTTTCCTTATTTCCCATGTGGTATCTTTTGGGTGCTGACTTCCACAAGTATCCTGTAAGAATAAAAGGAGCCTTATCAATATGATCATAACCCAGGGAGATATGGTATCCCTAATGATCTCCTAATGAGATCAAAAACTGAGATTTAAAGAAAGAAAGAAAGAAAATCTGCTTCCATGGTTTGATTGCAGTTTTATTGTTATTATGCATGCCTCTCTTTATTGTTCAATAAAACTCATCTAATAATGAGCCATTCCCTGCTGCCATCTTCCTTCCATTAGTTCTGAACCTTAGAGATTGCTTGTATCATGATGACCTCTCCAGGGGCCTTCCATGGAGACTCACCCAGACTCACTCACGGTAGCTTTTCTCCTCCACAAAATCTGTGTCATTACTGTTTAGTTACTTAAGTATGACAGGGCTTCAGGCTCATTTAATTTTTTTTCTTTTGGGTCTCATTTTGCTTTGAATTTTTCTCCAAAATTGTGGCTAGAAAAAAGTCCCAGACATTAAACTTGGTCTCCCTTTTTTTTTTTTCACTCTAGGTCCAGAGAACTACCAGGGTCCCTCCCAGTTGTACAAGTATAAGTCAAAAGGTATTGCTACACAATCATAAACACCTTTATTGAATTAAAACAAAATGTGAAGCTAGCATTTATCAATATATCATCCATCTAGCCCCAGGTATTTGTGATGGGTTCCATCTCTCTCTTTCCAGGAAAAGTCTTCATTCTTCCATTCTCACCATGTCCAAACTGCAATTAAAGCATCTTTGAGATCCT
>PVJH01042348.1:0-14414 GCA_004026705.1 Nesogale talazaci
CAGGAAGTCCGTCTAGGTAGGTCACACAACTTCTCCATTTAGAATGGTTAGAAATTTATCATGTTCGGAGAAATGGTGTCTGAACATTAGTCTTTTTTTTTTTTAAGACCCTGTGGTTGGATAAATATGTTACCCTTCACCTGGAAGCCAAAATATTCAAAGAATGAATTAGCTTTCCAAACTAGTAATCAAAAAAAAATTTTTTTTTGTCATCTTGACAGCAAGACAGCTAATTCTTTGTTACTTCTTTAAATTAACTCTTAGGTGAGTAAAACTTTGACTATGTTAAATAAATTTATCATTAATTAATTATTTAAAGGTCATTCTTACTGTATATCTCCTAGAATAACCCTTTAAGATAACGGGAAAATGAGCACAGTATTTAGCAGAAGTCAATATAGATATATAGATATATCTCTTCTTAACAAAGGCATGTGCGCTTCCAACTCTGACAAACATTTGTCATCAAAATCATATCAGAAAATTGCTCCAAGGTCATTGTCTGCATTTTTTTATTCATCAGACCAGAGTCATTGAGTGGATTCTGACTCATAATGACCTCATGTTCTTTGTTCCCATGTTCTATCATGGGATAGAACAGAGCGCGAAGGCGCGGGCGGTGTGGATGCGATGGGACTGATTTCTGCCCAGTGCTCTGAATGTCAAAATGAAGGAGTTCAAAGAAGCGCGGGTAACCGGCGGGAGTAACTATGGCTCTCTTAAGGTAGCCAAATGCTTCGTCATCTACTTAGTGACGGGCGTGAATGGATGAACGAGATTCCCACTGTCCAGTGAAACCACAGCCAACAAGGGACCGGGCTTGGCGGGAGCAGAATAAAGAAAGGTTAGACCAGAAACTGCTTTCCAGGGTTTTCGAGATGGTATTGCTCACTTGGACACAGACTGGCTGATCTTTGTGCCAGTGGCCAGCTGGCTCCAGCAGCTGGCATTGGTTAGCAGCCTCCCACGTGACTCATTGTGCCACTCGGGCTGTTTGTGCGGCGCCTGTTATCAATACACTAGCCCAAATCCTACTCACGTGCAATTCGTCACTAGCTTAGGCTGAGCAAAGTGGAAGAACAGTTTTTTCCCTCCAAAATTCCCCTCCCATTTTTTTTTTTTTTTTGCGAAACAAAATCTGTAATATCTAATACTTGTAAATCTCTAGATTCTAAGGTTTGATAAACATACAAAAAGTCTGTCAGAATGAATGATTTCATTACTCCTTCATAATGATAAAGCAGGTTCATTCAGAAGCACGTTACAAAATCAAAATGGAGTCTTTTGAAAAATATGCACATATTTTTAAAATAATAATTCAAAATACCATCTAGGGATAAAAATCATGTTTTCTAAAATAAGTGAATCACTTTAGAAAGGCCTGTTAGACATCAATTTAAAAAGAAATCTTGGGCTGAGCCCCGGTGGCATAGTGGTTGTGTGTGGCCCACTGGGTTGGAGGTTCAATTCCAGCTCCACGGAGCAAAGGCTGGGCCTCCTACTCCCACCACCTGAGGGCAGTGATGCCTAAAAAAAAAAAAAAATCTTTTTTTCTTTTCTATAGTGTTCTCTGTTTTTTCCCCTTTCAAAACATTTAATTGGAACCTAATCTAGACATCGTATCATTCAATCATATCAAGCAGTTGTACAATCGCTACCACAATTTCCAAATATTTTCTTCCTTCTTGTACTCTTCAATATCAACTCCTCATTGCACTCCTCCCCCCCCCGCCCACACACATACCTCCTTTGCCATATCTTCCAGGAACCTGTATTCTAGTTTTTGTCGCTATAGAATCGTCCTTCCTACCTTTTGCCCATCGCTGCCCTCTGGTGGTCATGGGATCTACCAGCCTTGCTGCTGCTGGATTTGCATCGCCAAGCCAGTGGGTCGCAGTCCCGCACACAACCACTACGCCACCGGGGCTCAGCCCCCTTCCTGGTTTCATATGCCAAAACATAGAAAGATATAGAACAGAGGGTCAAAGGGCTACCAACAATGACAAAACACAACTGAAATAAGCCCCAATATGAAAACAGAAAATATTAAAAAAGCAGATAAAGCACAAACTGCATCAAAGGTAGACCAGGGGACATGATTTTAACCATTCAAGTCAGATTTGTTATTTTAATCTCCTATAGTCATCTCTGTAATACTGGGTCTGGTTACCAGGTTATCCCCATCCCTCAATTATGCTTAGAGGGAATTCACTGGAAGCTTAGTCCTTGTGTAGATTCTGCAAATGTATTTTTGGGCTTTTACTGTCAACTTAGCCTTCCGTATACCAGAATCTCTTAATTTAAGCGCTGGTCCTAGTCCCTCCTTCGGATTTGGATCATATAATTTACAATCCTTACATCACCGAGGTTGGTGTTCATTTTCCATGCAGATTTAGTTGATGTCTTACTTACATGGATGTTTCCTTGAAAACAAGTTTTTAAGGCCCCAGACATGATTCTTTCTGATAGTCAGGTATCATCTAAATTTTCAGCACACTTTATATAGCACCCATAACTTCTGTTTCTTTCATGAGGGTGAGTACTGAACAGGGACATGTTGTAAGAATGGATTCCTGAATCTGTTTTCTATCTGCATCTGGTTCACCTAAGAGACGGCTTTGTTATTTTTATAGTGCACTTTTTCAAAGGAATGCCTCATTAAAAATTATAAAAGGTAGTTGTTTAATGGAGGGGACAAATGAGACAAAATAGAATGTTCTTGAAGTTGTATGAGAATTTCCATCCCCTATCCTTAGTCTCATCATAAGGCAAAGCTTTCACTGAAGTCAAAGGCCATTTTGTGAGAAAGTCAAACATCCACTTTTTTTTTTGCTTTTGTTTTTTTAGGCATCACTGCCCTCTGGTGGTGGGAGTAGAAGGCCCAGCCTTTGCTCCTATGGAGCTGGAATTGAACTTCCATTCCAGTGGGCCACAGTCCTGCGCACAACCACTGCGCCACCAGGGCTCAGCCCTAAAACATCCATTTCTAACGGACTGTAAGGTCACTTGGGTTTTACCTTCTGATATTTCCTGTTACAGAGATTTAACACTATACAACAGTTCTCAAAACAGCACAAAGGATAAAAAGTAGCTACATAATTTAAAACTGTTTCAGTTAGTGTGGCAGTAACATAATTTCATGTCAACTTGCTAAATAGGTTATAGGGGTGGAGTCTAGTCTGTCAGTCAGGTCACAGCCTGATTGATGCTTTCTTATGAGCGTGGCCTTCTCATGAGGAATCTGTCTTCCTCGGTGGAGCTGGGTCATGGGTCCTCTCTCTGCTTCACATTCCTTTTGATGAGACACCTGGAGCTACACGGATGGAGCCAGCATCCTGGAGCTGGAGGAGCCAGCACTGAGATGCTTCCTCTACCACAGAATCCACAATACTTACCATGCAAGGGTCTGTGATCTTCTGGCAGTCAGGGTCACTGGATGTGTTTCATGAGTCTGAAGAGGAATTTATAGACTGGTATCAGACGTATGGGTTAGTATCAAACTTAAGGACTTGATTTGGACTGAACTAGGATGTTTTCTTAATACGCAATTACTCTTTGATAGAAAGCTGTCTCTTACACACATATGAGTGTTTCTGGATTTGTTTCTCTAGCCAACCCAGATTAAGACAGTTAGGATAATCTATTATTAAATTACTGAAAATATTCTTCAAAGCTGATCGATAGTCTAAAGAATGCCAATTTCTACAGCATGATTAGGGAAGAGGCATTCTTTTTTGTTAGTTTGTTAAGTACTAATCCAGGACCTAGAGTCTAGATGATTTCAGCTTCAGTCTTTTTTGGGGGGGGCATCACTGCCCTCTGGTGGTGGGAGTAGGAGGCCCAGGCTTGCTGCTGGATTTGAACCTCCAACCCAATGGGCTGCAGTTCCGTGCACAACCACTACACTGCTGCCGGGGGGTGGGGGGGGGCTCAGCCCCCCCCTTTTTTTTTTTTTTTGGTTAGCTTCAGTCTTTTTCTAACCCCTTCCTGTCCCCATTATTTTCTTCCACTTCAATGTAGACTTCTTCCTCTTTTGGTGTGAAAATAATTTTTTCTTAGTTTTATCTTTTACAATAGTGGTGTCATGTAGTATTTGCATTCATGAACTTAAGTCATGTTGCTGAATATAATGGCTTCCAAATTGTCCATGTCATGATGTGTTTGACAATATCATTATTGTTTCTTTAGAGTTGCATAATATTCCATTATATCAACTAAAATATATGCCACAGTTTGTTGATCTCTTCAACCACTGATGGGCGTTTTGGTGGCTTTTTCTCCTATTGTACACAGCCCTGTGTAAACATGGGTGTGTATCAATCTGCTAATATTTTCTTCTTTATTTCTTTGGGGGAGATACTGGGTAGAGATTGCAGATGGTCTTTCTGTCCATTTTTGTTTAAGGAAGCACCGTGGTGATGGGTAGGTTTACTGTGCCAACGTGGGCAAGGAGCACATGTGGGACCAACGGAAGGGCAGAGAGATAAATGACTCGCAGCAAGCATCGCCTCTCTTGCCTCTTGCTTTCTGAGGATCAGACCTGTGTGCCTTAGCTTGTTCTCTGCCTCAATTTGCAAGCTATACTACCTATGGGACACCTAACCTGTGGACTGTGTCACTGTAGATTGAGGTTCCTAAAGACCTGCTTTGCTGTGTTAGTAGAGGATACATCACTTGAGCTGGGGACTGTCGGACCCTGTCATCTGGCTGACTCTTGGCGACCTAGCCTTGGTGTTTGCTGCTTGTGGCCGCATAGCCTGCATTGCCCTACAGAGGACTCAACTGTCAGCTTCCTTGACTTGTACCTGGAAGCCCTCAAAACTTGAAGGACTGCCAGGGTATCAGTGAGTTGCACTGAGCCATTTGTACTGCTCTAGAGATTAGCTAGCAGTTTATTTCTCATGCTACCTATCAAATATATATAAGCGATAGCTTTTTAAGATTAGCCCTTTATCCAATATATCATTTCCTTTTTTACTCCCCAGACCATGAGTTCTTTTTTTTTACCCTTTTTATGAAGTCTTTTGATGTACACAGGGGAATACTGCCCCCCCCCCCCCCCCCAAAAAAAAAGGCAGCATTAAAAAAAGCTCCACTGGGCAAAGCTTTCGTTGTATGCATTTTTCCCACCAGGCAAATATCAAGCAACTTGCTTTGTTGCTTGAGGGCACTGAGTGCCATCACCTGAGAAGATTCTCTCTGGTCACAGTGAATTTTTGCTTACAGGCAATTTCATTTTAACCTTGTGTTTTAAATCACTTTGTTGGGGGCTCGTATACCGCCTTTCACAATCCGTAGCTACGTATACTATGCCAAGCACCTTCATATGCCTGCTGCTGTTATCATTCTCCAGATATCCGCTTTTCCACTCCGACCATTGATATCAGCACCTCCTCCTTTCCCCTCCGTCCTCGCTCCCTCTAAACTCACCTTTTGGATGGCTGATTTACGAGAATAGTGTGCGGCTGTGAAATTTTGTTTTCTACGTGGAAAAAATCCCACAAAAGCTGTTGTAATGTGGAACCCAGTTTACAAAGACAGTACAATGGGAAAAACTGAACTATACAGTGTTTTCCTCATTTCATAAAAGGTGAACTGTCACTCCCCAAAAGGTGAAATGTCAATTGATGACACCTCATTCTGGAGTCCACCAACTTCCCATGTGGACTCTTAGTGTATTTGGAGTTCATTCTACCAGGCCAGTCTGTAAATCAAGCTTTCTATTTAGAACCTCTGAAAATATTGCATAAGAGTGTGCTACAAAAAAGGCCTGATTTATAGCACATAGGGGACTGGTTTTGCCACCACAGCAAGGCACCTGCTCAAGCAACCATCTCTGTGCGCCAGTTTTGGCAAAAAACAGCATGCCTCTCTTGCCCCCACATACCTTACTCACCTGACCTCGCTCTGTGTGACCTCTTTTTGTTTTTTTGAATAAAGAGGGACATGAAAGGACAGTGATTTGATGACATAGAAGAGGTGAAGAAAAAAATAAGGAAACTGCGGTTAGCCATCCAAACAGATGAATTGGAAAGCGTTTCCAAGAATGGAATAACAGATTTGGCAAATGTGTTAAGTGTAATGGAGAGTACTTTGAAGGCGATGAGTAGTTTAAAAAAAATTTAAATACATAGCTTTGAAAAAAATCCGGATTTTTCTTTTTGATAAGCCCACCTACATAAATGTAGTGTTCTTAGGCGGTCCAGCCCTCTATTTTGTCTTCTGTACTGTGGATATTTTCTTTTCTTTCTTTTTTTTTTTTTTTTTGTTTTTGGGGCATCACTGCCCTCTGGTGGTGGGCGTGGGAAGCCCAGCCTTGCTGCTGGATTTGAACCTCTGTCCCAGTGGGCCGCAGCCCCACGCACAACCACTACGCCACCGGGGCTCAGCCCCGCTCAGCATATCTTAAACTGAAAGAACTCAAGAAAAAAAAAATCAAAGCTCAAGTTGTAATTCTGAAAAATCCTATGGGTAAGATAACGAAGGATGAAGGAAGCATCAAAAGACAATGGAAAGAATAGAGGCTCTGTGCCAAAATGAATTTGTTGACAGTCCACCATTTCAGGAGGTAACATATGAGCACTAAGTGATGGGGTTAAAGGAAGAAATTCCATCTGCATTGAAAGGATTAGCCAAAAACAAGGCTCTAGGAATTGATGAAATACCAATGGAAACACTGAAATGTTTCAACAAGCTGATGAGGCACTGGAAACATTCACTTGTCTATGTCAGGAAATGTGGAAGCCAGTTACTTGGCCAAGTGCCTGGGAGAGATCCATATATGTACCCATTCTAAAGAAAGATGACACAGCAGATTCCTTATGTGACATCACTGAGATCACATGAAAGTAAAGTTTTACTGATGATCATCCAACAAAGGTTGAAGCAGTACATTGCCAGGAACCTGTTCGGGCTAGATTCAGAAGAGGATGTGGAACAGGGGCTATCATTTCTGTTGTCAGATGGGTCTCAACCAAAAAGTAAAGATCACCAGGAAGGGATTGACTTACAGTTTACTGACGACACATTCAACGGTGCAGATCCTAACAAACTACGGAGCTTTGAGAAAAACGAGAATCCCAAAGCCCTCATGACACGCACACAAAACTTGTACATGGCTCAAGAGGCCGTCATGTGGACAGAACACGGGAATGCTGCGTGGTTTCAGATCAGGAGAGGATACAGGCTGCATCTTCTCACTCGACTTATTCAGTCTCTTTGCCGAGCAAATCATCAGAGAAGCTGAATTACGTGAAGAAAAATGTGGCATCAGGATTGGAGGGAGGTCTATTAAGCACCTGGGATGCGCAGAAGTCACAGCCTTGCTTGCCTAAAGTGAGGAGGACTTGAAGCGCTTGCTTATGAAGATCAAGGAGGGAAGCCTCCAGGAAAGAATATGACGCAGCATAAAGAGGGCCAAAATCCTCATAACTGGACCCATAGGTAACGTCATGATCAATGGAGAAACGGGTTGAAGTTGTCAAGGAGTTTGTCTTGCTTGGGTCCACAGTCAATGCTTATGAAAGCAGCAGTCAAGAGAACACAAGGCGTGTGATATTAGGTAAATCTGCTATGTGAGGCCTCTGTAGGGTATTGAAAAGCAAGGATGTGACTTTGAAGACCAAGATGTACCTGACCCAAGGCATGGTATTTTCCATGGCAATATATATCAGTTGGGTGTCAAATAAGGAACACTGAAGAAGAATCAATGCATTTGAATTGTGGTCAGTTGGGTGTCAAATAAGGAACTCTGAAGAAGAATCAATGTATTTGAATTGTGGTGCTGGAGAAGAACATTGGAAGTACCATGGACTGCTAAATGGATAAGCGGATCCGTGTCTTGGTAGAAGCATGGCCAGAGTACTCCTTAGAGACAAGGATGGCAAGACTTCTTTGTCTTACATACTTTGGACACGTGGTCAGCAGAGACAAAGTCCCTGGAGAAAGACATCATACTTGATAAAATAGAAGGACAGGTCTTCAATGAGATGGATTGGCACTGTGGCTACCACAATGGACTCAGGCATAGGAACATCTTTAAGGATAGTGGAGGGGCGTGCAATGTTCTGTTCTGTTTGCATAGGCTCTCTATGGCTCGGAACCACCACGAATGAATGCACATCAGCAATAGACATACACGCACCTTAAAAACTACTTCAACAGAGGAGACCTCACCTCAGTTTTTCAAGATATGAGGACAGGAGAAGACCATTTAGATAGTCACACAAAATTTTTCTAAGGTCATCCCCTACACCAATAGACACTCCTACCAGAGAGATAAGGAACCTTTACTGGAAATTCAATTCAAGATGAGGGGAGGGGACCAGGTATGCTTCTGAGACTGCAATTACATTTCTGTTGGGAAAACAGGGAGGAGCAATCTGTGTTGGGCGGGGGGTGGGGCAGAGATTAACAATCCTTACATGCTACTCAAGGGGGAATTATGCCTGGAACTAAATTCCTAATTAGATACTTTTTACCTAGTGTCTTTCTAGCCCTTCATGATTCAGGCTATGTGCTATAAAGACTAGTGGGACTTAAGACAGTCCTTTTGAAATACACAATGTCCTTCACAGGCCACACCAGAAGGACTGGATGTGCAAAACCCACTAAGTGAACTGGGCTTTCCCTCAAACTCACCTGCAGCCTAGCATTTAAGGCTGAAACTCCCTAGTGTGAAAAGAAACAGATGACTGAAGCCCAGAACTGTTAGACATTGGGTTTTGGCTTGAATCTCCTACCTCACCATGGTCAACTCCACTCCAGGAAAGCAGTTCCACCTCAGTCACGTGCTAACCCTCCGACCTGAGGGGCCTCGGGCACGATCTCCAGCAAAGTTCTGCTTCCATTCATTAGGCCTTCGGGATCTGACAATGTTTAGGAGCCAAGCATAAGGTTGACAGAGGCTCCTTCCTCCGAAATGGGGAGCTGCGCCCTTCTTTGTTGTCTGTTCTTCATCTGAAAGCAAGCCCAAACCTGCTCACTTTGGATGACCCTGGGGCATTTGAAATGCCAGCAACACACAAACCACCACATTATAATAAGCTGACAGACAAGCTGTGGGTGCACGTCTAGTACCCCAATTCGCATCAAGGGTATACCCAGCCAAGTCTCCGAGGGAGAGGATTCCTCTCCATGGACTGGCTAGTGTAGTGGGAGTTGTTGACTTTTGTTTCATTGGGTCCCAGGCTGCTTCTAATCCTCGGTTCCCAGGTTCTAATCCTCGGTTCCCAATCTTCTTGGAAAAAAGGACTAAGCCAAGAGACACAGCACACAGCAAAGCATTACAAAGTTTTTTGAAATTAAGTATGCTCAGGAAAACATCAAAAAAGGTGAGTACACTTGACAGAGATTTGAGTGGGCAGCTTGGGGCCTACCTGGTGGTCTTCCTGTCGATAGGCCCTTTTCCCTCCTTCACCCACAAGTCAGCTTCTTTGTGATTATTGTTGGCCTAGCTTTTCTTTGGAATTGTTTTTCTGGTCAGTTTCTCATTCCCAGGATCAGTCCCCTTTCGTCCCCTAGCCCAGGCGCTAAACTATCTAACATCTCCCTGGACTCAAGAGACGGGGACCAAATTTAGTTTTGGGAATTGGGCCCGTGGAACCGATACTGCTGATGCTGATAGGATCCAGGATGCCTGCCATTGTTTCAGTCACATTCAGGGACCAGGTTGATTTGAGAAATTCTAAGTTTATTTCTGCAAACCCTTGACTGAAACCTCCCCAAACTGCTTATAAAATTCAGTGAAAGCAAGGAAGTTATCGACCATCAACTGTGCAGTAAGCTGAGGGGAAGTGTAACGGGTTTGTTACAAGGAGCAGGGAGAGGGCTTCAGCAATGGGACGCAGGAGGCCTGGGTCACAGACACACGGGAGCTCTCCTGTCGCTCCCTCGGGGTGTCAGGCTCATTTCCTTATCGAAAAGGCCTTGCCTGCTCAGATGGTCTTGTTCGTCCAAACGTGGTGAATTAGAACTTCCTTAAGTTTCAAAGAAATTTTACTGCACTGGGCAGCGGGGGCCGAGAAGGTGGCATGGGGGCTGGGACCTTGACTGTTGCATTTGGATTTTTCTGTACACCAAGTCTTAAACAGACCAGATCTCAGGCCAGGTCACACTTCCAGTGCTGATGAATAGCAGGCTAACGAGGCCATCGTTTCACGAGGACGGTGCAGGAATTCATTCTGTTGTCCAGCGGTTTCCTATGATTTGGATCTACCTCCACGGCACTTTTCGACAGGGAGAAGCTTTGGTGATGAGGTTGGGCACTGGACTGCGAAACCAAGGTTGGCATTTCAAAACCAGCCGCCGCTCAATGTGAGAAAGACAGTTTTCTTTTTTGAGGGAGGAGGGGGCGGAAATCACTGCCCCCTGGTGGGAGTGGGAGGCCCAGTCTTGCTCCTGGAGAGCTGCTGCTGGATTTGAACCTCCAACCCTGTGGGCTGCAGTCCCGCACACAACCATTATACCACTGGGGCTCAGCCCAAAAGATAGTTTTCTATGCCCAAAGATAGTTTCCATAAGAGTTACAGTCTTAGAAGCACACAGGGACAGTTCTACCTATAAATTGGAATACATTTGATGGAATAAATTTGGAAGGCTGCAGGGTCCTGAATCATAGCCCAGATAAGACGGTCAAAGGCCTTGAAACAATCCTGGATATTTCTAGCTTGCCATTGCGTGTCTGTGCCAATATTGGTCCCTCTCTCACTTCTGCAGTGATGAATTTCCTTTGCAGTCCGTGCTTTATATTTTAATTGCCTGGCTGTGAATCCTTTGGACAATATGGCTGGTGTCACTCACTCATCTGATTTGTCTTTGTCTTTTTAAGACTTAATGAAACGAGTCTCTAAAAAATACACTTCCATTTAGTACCTCTTCACCCCCCATAACAGCACCATGTTTTCAACCTTCATCCCCGGAGTGGCAGGCATCAGGATATCCCACTTGGTGTTGGAGTTGAAATTCTGAGCACTAGTATGTGGGAGAATATTATTTATAGTAACAGCCTCAAATCCATTTTGGACTCTCCACTTAGATTCTGCCTCCATTGAGTCCTCACTTTACATTGAGAAGCTTCACCCTCAGACAGAATGTGTTTAAGAGCATTAGGTAGTTAGATAGTTTGGAGCCAAAGGAGGGGAGGAAAGGGATCCCTGCACTGTGAATGAGAAACTGACCACTAAAATAACCCCCGGAGAAGCCAGTTCTGTAAAATCTAGAAATTGATGAGGAAAACAACTCCAAAGAAGCCGTGGGCAGGGACTATAAAAGGCAAGCTGGGTGAGGATCTGTCTTTCTGAGCTGCTCTCCTAAACCACACTCAAGTGTATGGAAACCTCCCCATACTTGTTGCATTTTTACTTCCAAGAAAGCTTTGCCTGTGCCTTGCCGCATGCGGTATCTCTTGGGCTCCTTTCTTCTCTCAGAAGGACTAAGAGTCCAGGGGAAGAAGCAGTCTGGGAGCCACAGTAACATTTTTGGGGCTAGGACTCGTTAGCTTCTCTTGTGTAAGAACATCCTTGACATCTGTGCCAGGCTGGTTTGTCTAAGAAACCAGTGGCACTCGCTTATGTACAAGAGAGAACTTTCTATCAAGAGACAAGCTGACATCAACAAGGCATCTGAGCCCAGTTCAACCCACGTCCATCGTAGGGCCAGCGCTCGCTGGGACTTCTTAGAACTCAACAAGCTGACAGCTAATGACCCCCAAAAGGTGAAGCAGGGAGATCACAAAGTCACGTGGTCCCAAGGTTGGAGGAAGCCTGGCAGGACTCTGGTGGCCCTCAGAGTAGGCCTACAACGGCACCCCAGGGAAGCCCTAGCAGAGAGGGGAATGTCTCTCTTGGATCTTATACCAAAAGCCACACCCACAAGGAGGTGTCATCAAGCTACCACTTGATTGACAGATTAAACTCCGCCCCTTGCCAGGAGTGTGTCTAGTTGACGCTTCTGACTTCCCTACCACTCTAGGCTAGAGGACTCGGGCAAAAACCTTTTCTTTGCTATGCCTGCGCTAACTTCTGGTCTGCAGGCCCCCTTAACTTCCTTCCCACTTGCTTCCATTGGTTTCCTCCTTGCTGAGTCCCTCCAAGCCTTCCCAACTGCATCCAGTATCCTGGAGCAGGGGCATCTGTCTGCCCAGAGTAGGTAGGTGTGGGAAGGGGAAGAGGTGTGTCTCTCCACCTCAGTGTTCCCTCCAGGGGGGGTAGGCCTGGTGCTCCCAGCCAGAAACTCCGCTGGGCACATGGTCATCACCAGGGAGGGTGCCTGGGGGCCAGACTGACCACGGAGGCCAACTGTGTATGAGTCTGAGCTGGTCCTGAGGGGTGTCATGTCACAGGCAGAAGGCAGATCTCGGTTCTCTGCCAGGCCCACAGAGCCTCACAGATGCTAACACAGTGCTGCCCTCCTGCTGTCCTCTGTGGATGTCCCTGGCCTCCCACTCCGCCCCCTCTGAGGAATCGGAAGGTCAGCGGCTTGAACTTGACCACCAGCTGCCTTATTTCACTCAGCCAAACATTTATTCAAAGGGAAAGTACGTTTTAAAAAAAGAGGAACCGGTCATTCCCCGTAAAATTGAAAAGATGTGTTACAAAGCAAGGATTTTTGCACCATTTTAACAGATCTCTGTTAACTAAGGAGGGGAATATATATATATATATATATTACATATATATAAAAACATATATATGTATATATATGTTTTTTCTGGGAATAGGAGGGGATTTCTCAGAATTAGGGTACCTCCCCTTTCCAGCCCTTATTTAGTCTGATTTTGATCTGCTATGACTCTAGGGGGCGTGGAATTTGGTATGTAAATAAAGCAAAAGCCATCTCTGGGTCACTTGTGATCCCCTCATACGCAGGTCCCAATTTGGGAAAGCCCCTCACCCCCAAGTTTCCTGTGTTGTGGTTTTAGCTCCTCTTCGCTATTGGTTAGACACCGTAGACAGTTATTTCTGGAGAGGGCACCAGGCTAGGAATTTCCCTGTTCTGTTCCTAACACTAGAGTTGAGCAGCCACCCCCCCCCCCCCCGCCTCACCCCCACCAAGAAGGCTGGGAGCCGGTAGCTGCCCTAACCTGAGAATGGAAGAGCCCAGGCTGGGCAGAGATGGCAGCCCTGGAGCCTCCAGGGAGACTCAGTTAGCCAGGGACCGTCGGCAACGGGCCTTTCGGCTGCAGAGTTCTCTAGTCTGCCAAGGCCCCAGCCCATAACCAGGCCGGCGTTCTGTGAGATTTCACTGGCTCTCTCTTTGAGGCTGGGAGGCCCACACTCAGCTTTTTCCTGAGTGTAACGAGGGGGCAGCACAATCCAGCTCGACCAGGACAAGGACCCTCCTCTGCTCCAGCTCCCCAATCCCCGTGTGGTGGTTGTGCAGAGACAGCCACAACACAGCCTGGGCACAGACGGCAGGGTGGGACACAAAACAGACCCGTGCTGAGTCCCAGTGGCGCAGTGGTTGTGTGCGGGACTGCCGCCCACAGGGTTGAAGGTTCAAATCCAGCAGCAGCTCCCCAGGAGCAAGGCTGGGCTTCCTACTCCCACCAGGGCAGTGATGCGGGGGGAAAAAAACCCAAACAACACCTGTCTGCTTGAAGGTGATCCCTGACTGTGGCCTGCCCTGATACACGCGCATGGGAACACTCCAGTCCCAACCAGCTCCCAATGGAGGGGATCTTTTTCTTCCTTTATTTCAACAGTCTTTTTGTTTGTTTGTTTTATTTTGTTTTTGTGTGTGGCATCACTGCCCCCTGGTGGGAGTAGGAGGCCCAGTCTTGCTCCTGAAGAGCCGCTGCTGGATGTGAACCGCCAACCCTGTGGGCCGCAGTCCCGCACACAACCACTACGCCCCTGGGGCTCAGCCCTCTTTCAACAGTCTTACTGGCACTCCATCCATCCATTTCAATAGTTCAGTCCTATCAAGAAGAGTTGTAACCACAACCCATTTTAGAACAGTTTCTTCTTCCTTGTACTCATTGTTATTCGTGTAATTTTTCTTTAATTTTGGCAGGACCTATAGATGCAGTAAAACATTCTCCGATTGAACAACGGTTACATGTATAATTCAGTGTCATTGATTATACGTCTCATATTATATACCATTATTGATATCCCTCTCCAAATTGTTCCACCACCATTAAAATGAACTCAATGCCCAGCAAAAACTCTACTCTTTTCCTCTTTTACCCATGGCAACCATCGGTCAAGTCAATTGTGTGTGTGTGTGTGGTTTTCTTGATACACTACTGTTCACATGTTATACACATCCATCATTGAATCGCTTTTAAAAAGTTATATATACATCATGACAATCAGTGTTAACGCTCCCTCTCCCTCCACATTCATTGATTCCTCCCCAATGCTCTTCATCCTGTCCCACCCACCCCCATTTCCTCCCCTTTCAATAAACCA
>PVJH01042349.1:0-14366 GCA_004026705.1 Nesogale talazaci
TAACAGAATCAGCCAAATTCAGTTCATGTCATATTAGCATTATTATCAATAAAACAGCTTGATTTCACCAAGGCCATGTGAAGGCACTGACTGAGCAGTTGTGATCAATGTTCCGACTTGCATACAGAAAGTTCATATGGATCTCACAGGACCTGAGAAAGTCCCCAGAGTCCTCTTGTCTGAACTTTCTGCCTCTGTCACCAAGTTTGGGATAAATAAATGGCAGAGGATCTGACAACTCAAACTAGGGTCACAAGGCTCACAAGGACAAGTAGTCTACTGTCAAAGAACTAAGGAGGAGATAAGCTAGCCAAGGTTTAATAGGAGGGAATGGCATTAACTTGGGCCTAATTTGCCCGAGCATCAAACAAAACTTGCATCGCTATGGACCATAGAGTTCACCGATGAGTTAAGAGGCCTTATTATGAAAACAGCATTCTTCCTTTAAGAATCCCTGGCCTCAGAGTGGCAGCTTTATTAAAAATAGAAAATACACTATAATTACAATTATTATCATGCTAGCGGCTAACTGAACACTGTGTTAACATTATACCATGCATTATCACATTATAAGCCTCGAGGGCTATTTTACAGAAAAGGAAATGGAGGGTCACATCTGAGCAGTTACTGTGTCCCTTCGTTGGAAATGGGATTCAAATCTCAGTCAGCCTTCACAACTCTTCTCAGTAAAACTTGCCTTTTCCTTCCATTGTGTCACTTGTGTTTACATGTGATACACTGTAGCTCCAGACTCCAGCAACTTACAAATGCCTGTAACACAGGGCTTCAGCCTAAGTCACATACAAGATTTTGTGAAAAATAGATGGTGCCCAAAGTAAGTATACAAATTAGAATGTAAGTGAGCTAATTGATTACTGTGCTCACACAAGACAGACGATGTTTCTTCTCCATTATCAAAAAGTCCCCCAGGCCATGTAAGGAGCTCTGGTAGCGTTTGGGGGTACAAGATCAGCAGTTTCCAGGCATAAGCCTCACTGAAGGAAAAAATGATGAAATCTGACCTACAGCCTCGGAAATGCTACATAGGGATTCAATGTGTTTGTTAAGGATGAAGGTAGCAGATGGACACTGGGAGTATTCAAGTACTCCCTTAAAACAAAAACGCTGCTCTAACAATCCGGCATTCTGTGACGCTCACCTTACCAACATGTTCACTAAAGACAAAGTGGGTGCATAGCAAATGCGGTGAAGAAAGCTGATAGTGCCTGGCTATCAAAAGATGTAGTATTTGGGGTCTTAAACACCTCAGGGCCAACAAGGAGAGTAGAGATACCAGGAAGATTCTGGGAGGGTGGGTTCTGAAAGGGGGAATCGGTCACAAGGATCAAATAGAACCCTCTCCCAGAGGGACAAATAACAGAAAAGTGGGTGAGGGGGAAAGGAGGACAATGTAAGATATGGAAAAAAAAAATCTGTAACTTATCAAGGGTTCCTGAGGAAGGGTGGAGGGTGAGGGGGAGAAATGGAGAGCTGATATCAGGGGCTCCAGTGGGAAGAGAATGCTTTGAAAATGACGATGATGGCATATGTGCAAATGTGCTTGACACACTGAAGGGATGTATAAATTGTAATAAGAGATGTAGAACCCACAATAAAAGTATTTTAAGAAGAATCTGCTGAACGACAATGGGCTGGGTTTGAGTTTGGTAGATAGGTCAAGCAAGGTCATTTTGATTCTCAGGTAGTGAGAGCCTGCTCACGTAGAGAAATGCCATCAAAGCATATATGTCACAATTGTTATGATTTCAGTAAGGCCAGGACTGACATTACTTCAAGTGGAAAATTCTAGCTTGAGCTATGGTATATTCTTGGAAGTATAACATGGTGTGGAAGAAGAAATGTGTCCACCGTGTTCAGCACTGGCCAGGTTTGAGAGCCAGGACGAGTAATGAGTTTCCCCACATCCTTTTGAAGGGTACATATACAGTATAAATGGTGCTTCAAAAAGACTGTGGAAAAGTAGACTGAAAAGATAATGGCATTTTCCCAGAAACTTTAAAAAAATCCTCATAAAATAAAATCAGTTATGCAATAATGTCTATTATCTATAAAGAGGAAGACTCACAGTATAGTAAATGGGAAAAAAAGCAGGTAGTAATCTGGGAATAAAAATACTATTGAGGGCTGAGCCCCGGTGGTATAGTGGTTGTGTGCAGGACTGCAGTCCACTGGGTTGGCGGTTCAAATCCAGCAGCAGCTCTCCAGGAGTAAGGCTGGGCCTCCTACTCCCACTAGAGGGCAGTGATGCCCCTCCCCCCCCAAAAACATAAAAATACTATTGCACTAAAAATATGTACTATTGCATTCTAAGGTCCACTATTTGATGTAAGGGTCCAAAGTTAAATATCTGGAAGACATCTCAAGGTGAGATGAAGGAGAAGTTGCTAAGCTTTTTTTCCCCTTGCCCTTTTTTATTCCACATTTTTTCCTAAACATGAGTATTATTGATGACTACAGAGTTCAAAGAATAACTTAAAAGGAGATGGGGAGGATTATAGACCCATGAGGCCAAGACTATGAGGTTGGAGTAATTACCTAGTCTTGGATACAGAGAGCTGAGCAATGTGCTAGTATAAAACAATTTTAAATCCTCCAAGAGGGTGGTTAGTTTATATAATAATAATAATATATAATTTTATATTGCTTTTACTAATTAATGATAATATATTAAGAGTCCATGGGAGTGGTAAGGTGTGTGTGTGGGGGGGGGGGTGGGGGGAGAGATACAGGAGTGCTGATACCAAAGAGTTCAAGCAGAAACAAAATGTTTTGAAAATTACAGTGGTAGCAATTGTACAACTATGCTTGCTCTAACTGAACTATGGATTGTTATAGTATCTGTAAGAGCACCTAATAAAATGGTATTTTTTTAAAAAGGTTGTTAGTTTAAAGTGGACATAAGAAAAGAACTTTAACTTATCTATTATTTTGTTTTTGCTTTTTTTTGGGGGGGGGGGGCAATCACTGCTTCTGGTGGTTGTGGGCGATACCCAGTGCTGCTCCTGAGAGCCACTGCTGGATTTGAACTGCCAAGTCCGTGGGCCGCAGTCCCACACTCAACCACTTATGCCACTGGGGCTCTGCCCAATTTTTCTATTATTTTAAAAAATATTTTTATTGGGGACTCTCACATCTCTTATCACAATTTATCCATTTATCCAGTGTGCCAAGCACATTTGCACATATGCCACCATCATCATTTTCAAGGCACTGAAAATGCCTTGAGTTCCTGATATCAGTTCCCTATTTCTCTCCCCTCCCCCCACCCTTCCTTCAGAACCCTTGATAAGTTATAGATTATTTTTTCCATTTCTTACACTGTCCTCCGTCGCCCCTCATCCACTTTTCTGCTATTTGTCCCCCTGGGAGGGGGTTCTATTGATCCTTGTGATTGATTCCCCCTTTCTACACCCACCCTCCCTGAATCCTCCTGGTATCACTACTCTCCTTGCTGGTCCTGAGGTGTTTACCTAACCTGCATTCCTTGTGTTTAGGGCTCTTATCTATAAGAGGGCTAGGGCTCATGCTCTAGTCTAATCCGATTTGTAAGGTAGAGTTGAGGTTATGATAATGGGGTGAAGGAAGCACCAAAGAACGAAAGGAAAGTTGTGTTTCATCAGTACTATACTGTACCTTGACTAGTTTATCGCTTTCCTGTGACCCTCTGTGAGGGGATGTCCACTTGTCTAAGATGGGCATTGGGTCTTGAGTCCATGTCCCCTCCCCACCCCCATTCACATTGGGTATGATTTTGTTCTGGGTCTTAGAGGCCCAATAACTGATCCCATGTGATCTTCATGATCACAAGGCTGATATGCTTCTTCCATGTGAGCTTTGTTGCTTTTGAACTAGATGGCCACTTGTTTATCCTTAAGTTTTTTAAACCCCAGATACTATATCTTTTGATAGTCGGACATCATCAGCTTTTGTCACATTTGCATATGTACCCACTTTGTCTTCAGCAATCGTGAAGGTGAACATCACAGAACGCCAGATTATTAGAACAAAATGTTCTTGTGGTAAGGGAGTACTTGAGTCAAGGCTTGGGGAAAAATAAAACACACCAAAAATCTAACCTCAAGTTGAAAGAAAATGTTTTGAAAATGATGATGGCAACATATGTACAAATGTGCTTGACACATGGATGGATAGATGGATTGTGATCAGAGCTGTACGAGTCCCAATAAAATGAATTAATAAAAAAAATGAAAAGATATTTTCAGCGATGTGCAAGCACTAAAAAAAAAATCCCCCCAAACCTCATTGGGATATTACAAAAATGAACCTCACTCTCTCTTCAAATGCTCAAGATACAGATTAACCAGGGGCCAAGGACTTTTTTTTGGACATTGGCTACTCTGGTCCATGTAGACTGAAGTAGGTGAAAAGTCACTGTGTCAAAGATCACCTACTCTCTCTGAGTATGCCCAGCACTCCAGGCTTATGCTAATCAGGATCATTCTACTGCAAATCCCTCCATGAAGTTCGGCTCAGAATTTCCCCTCAATAATTTCATTGTGCTTATACTAGATACACTACTGCTCCTCAACTCATATGTTTAAGTGAACTCCACTATATCCTAAAGACAGAATAATCTGTGGAAAAATACAGCAAAGGAGACTCATCCATGCTCTCTTTTTCCATCTAAAACACAACTTCTTGTATCTTAAGTGAAACAGATGATACTTAAAACCAAATGAGCTCTCTCTCTCTCTCTCTCTCTCTCTGTAAATGCTCATATCTTAGAAGGATTAGGAGCCACCCATAGATATTTATCCATCCCTAGGATAGCCAGGCACTCTTCTGGACGGAGCTGACTTCAGAGAGTTCATAAATGCCTACTAGATGAGAATCACTTACACATAGGGAGCTGGCCATAAACAACCACACCCAATAAGGCAGAATGAGCCAACAGGGCAAGGGCTGTTGTGAGCAGGCCCAGAATGAGGATTAAACTGATGCTTAAAAGATCAACAGTTAAGAGTGGGGAAAGGGGTGGGTGCAGAACAATCCAAAAGAAAGAAACCGCAGTGGAAATGAAAAAGAAATCTGGCCTGAGCGAATTGCCGTATTCCAGGAAGCTCTTCAATACTGGGGAGGCCGAATTAAAATGCAACCTCAACTTCATTTAGCAGCCATGTCCATTTCTAAAAAAACGTGACCCTTATTTTATGTCTCCCAGGACTTTGTGGATAGCCTTGAGAAGAATGGGAACTCCAGAACACTTACTGTGCTCAGGCAGAACAGCTGTGCAAACAGCACAAGAGAATGCTGCGTGGTTTACATTCAGGAAAGGTGTGTGTTGGGGTTGTCTTCTCACCATACTATTCAATCTGCAGGCTGAGCAAATCATCCGGAAGCTGGATGATGAAGAAGAGTGGGGCATCAGGATTGGAGGAAGGCACACTAACCTTCAATGGCACAACTTTGCTATGAGGGGGACTTGATGCACCTGCAGATGACGATCCAGGCTTTCAGTGTGGCTTACGACTCAATGGAAAGGAAACCAAAATCCTCACAACGGGACCTATTATATCATTATAATGATAAATGGAGGAAATATTAAAGTTGTCAAGGATTTCTTCTTGCTTGGACCCACAAATCGATGTTCAGGGAAGGAGCAGTCAAGAGATCAAAAGGAAGAGTTTCATTAGTAAGTCCACTGCAGAAGAACACTGTATAGTCATGAAAAGCAAGGATGTTACTTTGAGGACTTTGGTGAGCCTGACCCTCACCGGTTGTATTTCCAACTGCCTCATTTGCATGTGAAAGTCAGGAGTTGAATAAGAAAAGCTGAAGAAGAATCGAGGCATTTGAACTATGGTGTGGGTGAAGAATACTGAAAGCACCACGGACTGCCAAAAGGACAAACAAATCTGTCTTGGAAGTAGTCGAGCCAGAGTGCGCCTCAGAGTCAAAAATGGCAAAATGTCTCATGCACTTTGGACATCTCAGGAGGGACCAGTCCCTTGAAGAAGGACATCTTGCTTGGCAGAGGAGTGGCTAAAAGCAGGAAGGCCCTCGATGAAATGAACTGAGGCCGTGGCTCCAATAAGAGGCTCGACATATGAACAATTGCGAGGGGCCCAGAGAACCAAGCAGTGCTTCGTCTACTGTAGCAAGGGGTTGTTATGAACCTAACACAACACAATCTCTGTACAGGGGAACCTGGGTTACTTTGGACTGCTAACCACTAGATGCTGGGGTCAGTAGTTTGAACCCACCAGCCACTCTGGAGGAGAAAGAGGTGGCTTTCTGTTCCTGTGAAGATTGACAGCCGTAGAAACGGAAAGGGCATGTTCTACTTTGTCCTACAGGGCTGCTCCGAGTCAGAAATTACTTGACAGCCATGAGCCATTCATGGATGGTCACACAGCTTCAGATGGCCTCTGGTAGCTGAAAGGGCCTAGTGACCACGCTTGGTTTCATTAAATTTAAAGCAAAATCCTTGACACAACCCTCATAGAAGGTAGGTCAACATTCTGTGGCATGTTAAGATTAACTCACCAGAAAACCAAGTCAGCAAGGATTTAAGATACATTGAAATGCACGGATGGTCCATAAATCCTTGTTATATGAATTGATGCTGAGCAAAGGGTCAGGAGGGACTTCATACGGGGCATTTGGCCAGGTGATTAAGGATTTTACAAGACAGAAGGCCTGCAAGTCATAAGGTTGACAAGTATTTTTAAGCTCATCATGTAGAGATCTGGAGTCATAAGAATACCTACCTACTCGAGGAGGAGGAAGCAGGGCACTAAAGTAACTCCATTACCCTGGCCGGTTGCTGCACTCTCCCACCAGATCCACTGTCATCCAAGGGGCCATGCTTCGACTAACAGTCACCCTATCAGGGAGCGCAGAACTGCTTCCCCAGGTTCATTTCACAGGAACAGAGCACCTCATGGTGCGGTCAGCTGCTCCCCTGGCTATTTCCCAAACAAACCAACCTTCCCGCGCCTGAGTTGAAGCAGACTTGTAAGAATTCTATAGGACAGGGTAGAACTGCCCCTGTGCTTCCAGGACTGTCCCTCTTTCCCAGAGCAGAAAGGCCCTCCTCCTCCTCCAGAGCCCAATGTGTGACATCTACCTGTCTTAGGGCTCCATGACATACGTTTTAAACACTGACCTTCCCATCTACACCAGAGCTTCCCATAGCAGGTGATGCTGAACAACCCAAGAGGGTTGCACCATCGACACTTTATTCTGGATGGTGGGCTATCTGGATGGTACCAAAAGCCAAACCAAATTCACGACATTCAGTTGATTCTGACTCAGTGAAGAGCCTGGTGGTTTCAAACTGCCAATTTTGTAGGAGTTTGTAACCTAATGTGTAACCACTACACCACTGCTCAGGATGGGGTGGGGTATGGGGTACTACTGTATATAAGCCAACACCTAATTTTACCACAAAAATGGCATTACAAATGTGCTGGAAAACTCAGCTTATGCACAAGTACTTACGGTAAGTACTTCTGTTTTTCCTGAAACAAGAGCAGTAGGCCAATGGTACTGGGGACCCTATGATCTACACCATCATCTCAGATCTGTCCTTTCACATGGCTCACAGTAGCATCCAAGTGTTCCTGATCAACACTGCACCAAGCTACAGACTGTTCTTTTTAAAACCCCAAAGCAGACTGTGTCACTACCCTTGCCTGAAAGCCTTTGAGTCCCCTGTTCTTTGGTTATCATCTGTTCCTTGGCTAAGAGTGGTCTTCATAGGCATCCCATATCTGCCTCCTGGCTGTCCCCTACCACAGCAGTGCATGTAATGTAATTCCTCTTGTTCCCATCCCCTCCTTTCCACTTTCCTAGTTATGCCATAAGCCTCAACTGAAAGATAATTTACCCAGAAAAATCTGAGTCTCCCCCAGATCCCAACCTGGGTGAGGTCCCACTGTTTACATTACACTCTACAGGTCTCATTTGGAACCATCATCCAAAGTAAATATAAATCATGCCCCCAGTGATGACAACAGCAAAAACTCTGCTACCCCATTATTTGGGGCATCCCCTGGGTTTCCCCAGATCAAATAAGCAGAGCTGAAGCAACCAGCTTCTAGAAAGTCTCTTGCCTGTTCCAACCCTACAGCAAGTTTCCAGAGTGTCATGCATTTCTCAGGGATCCTTCTCTGCTTGTGCTCATGCTGCCAGGCCCACGGTTTGCTCAAGCACCAGCTCCAGATGGGAGAAAGGAAGGCACGGAGGGAGTGGGAGAGAGTCAATGGCCCCAGGGACAAGGGAACAACAAGTGAACTAAAATCAATGGAGAGAAGGATGTGGTGGGGCTTAATCAGGGGCTATGCAACAACAAGGAATTACCAAACCTGAATCAGGGTTTGGCCAAACATGATAGTGGGGCAAGAGGAAAGTAACTAAAAGGCAAAGGACATTTATAGAGGTCTAAATACAGGCGTGAACATATGCAAATATATTTATATAAAATGATAGGGAAATAGGTCTGTCTTTATATCTATATATTAAGAATTAAGGTAGCAGATGGACGTTGGGCCTACACTCAAGTACTTCCTCAACTCAAGACCCCTTTGCTCTAATAATCCGGTATTCTGTGATGCTCACCTTCCTGACATGATTGTTGAAGACAAGAGTGGTACATAAGCAATGTGGTCAAGAAAGCTGATGGTGCCAGGCTATCAAAAGATACAGCATCTGGGGTCTTAAAGGCTTGAAGATAAACAAGCGGTCATCCAGCCGAGAAGCAACACAGCCCACATGGAAGAATCAGATCAGTCTGTATGATCATGAGGTGTGGATCGGATCAGTTATCAGGCATCTAAGACCCAGAACAAAATCACACCAATGTGAAAGGGGTGGGGCTGGAGGCCCTGTGCATGGAGTGGAGACCCAAAGCCCATTTGTAGATAATTGCACATCCCTTCCTGAAAGGTCACAAGGAAGGCACGAGCCAGTCAGGCTGCAGCATAGCACGGAGGAAACACACAACTTTCTTCTAGTTCTTTGGTGCTTCCTTCACTCCATTATCATGATCTCAAATCATGATTTCAATTCTACCTAACAAATTGGAGACCAGAACATGCGTACTGATATAGATAAAAGCCTGCAACAAAGGGAATCCAGGATAGATAAAACCCTCATGACCAATAAGGAAAATAGACATATCCGGAGAATAAGGGAAAGGTTGGGGGGCGGAAGGGGGAAATCAACCACAAGGATAATGATAACCTCCTCCCAGGGAGACAAGCAATAGAAAAGTATGTGAAGGGTGACAAAGAATGATGTCAGATATGAAAATAATAATCTATAACTTATCAAGGATTCATGAGAAAAGGAGGGTCCGGGAGGGGGGTGGGGTGGAAATTAGCTGATATCAAGGACTCAAGTAGAAAGAAAATGCTTTGAAAATGATGATGGCAACAAATGTACAAATGTGCTCCATGCTATACTGCACCCTGACTGGCTCATGCCTTCCTTGTGACCCTTCTGTAAGGGATGCCCAATTATCTACAAATGGGCTTTGTGTCTCCACTCTGTGCACAGTGCCTCCCCTCCACGCCAATCACAATGGATGGATGGATGGTTATAAGAGATATAAGTGCCACTAATAAAAGTATTTAGTTAAAAAGTTAAAAAGAAACTAACCATGTGGAGGGGCGTGAAGTGAATGTATTTAACAGGTGGTAAATGCCTGCAGCAGGCACCACTCCTGTCTGGTCTCGCTGTCCCAGTTGTTCGGGGATGGACGTTACAGACTGTGGCAGGAGTGGTGCGCTGGCTTTGCAGTTGGAAGCAAAATGAGGAAGACTTTGGAAGTCAGTGATTCCTCTTACCTTCCTTCTGCCATGAGGGAGCACAGGAGAAAGCTGGACCCTGTAACCTGGATGTGGGCACTGAATGCTGGCATCATTGCTCCAGTCAACTAACAAGAACAGCTGGCTCAGCTTTCCGTAAAACTCGAGGTCTGCTTTCTACCACCTGCTTTAACGGAGTGAGAAGCCCTCAGAGGAGAGCACAGAAGCATCACCACCCATTAGGACAAGATGATTCAGAGATTTTCACCTCCCCTCCTCAGAAACTGGATTTGTGTGCCCATTCACTGTAACAGGTAGTTACAAATGAGATTTTGAATGGATTCTTCCTGGTTGGTTCAGTCATAGCCAATAAAACAAAACTGGAACAAACCCGAATTTGCAAAATATAGATGTGCCAGAATGATACCGGGGAAATTACAGGTCAGTGCCTGGCCAGAAGTACACTCTCCCCATGAAACTAAAGTTGCATGCAATCAAGTCTCTTAAACGGCAGAGTTGGCAACAATGATGCCCTGTTCAAAGATGGTGGCCAACTGAATGTTACAATCCACAGTCCCAGCAATAATCCTGCCTCCAGTATCAGCCCCCTGTGAGGACTCACACCATGCTTCTTCTGAGTCTTCCGTTCCGGGGCCTCAAACCTAATTTTCCCTTTCTTGGCTACTGCTCTGGCAGACCTGTACTTTACAGATTCAATCTGTCCAATTTCACAATATTGACTATGAGTGGCCCTGATCCAGGAAAAGAAGAAACCACACCACTCTCAATGAGTTCATGTCCTTCTATCAAACGCTGAACCCCAAATGCACCTAATTTTGACATAGGCCATTCCCCTCTGAAAGCCAAATTCTATACAGTCCCTCTCCCTCATGTCCACACTGGCAGTCAATATGCTTTGGAGACCATCATGCCCAAGTCCAGACTTTGACCACCCTCTGTTCCAGTGGCCCTCGGTGTGTGTCCCTGTTCAGGCGAGACCTCAAATCATTCCACAAATACACTTAAACCCAGTACCCACTTCCGCAGAGCATTCATCCCCGATAAATTCAACTGGCTTGACTACCATGGTGGGGAGATTCTGGCTGTTGACGTGGATCCAAAAATTCCCTCTCCTAAAAAGGTTATTCTTGATATAGTCTATAACTTTGTTATGTGAAGAAACCAGACAGAAAGGGTCACATGCTACTCGATTACACGATAAGGAAATACCCAGGAGAGGGAAACTGGCACACAGAAAGCAGAGTGGGATTTTGCCAGGGGCAACCGGGGGTGGGGGTGGGGGGTGGAGAATGGGGGGGGGGGTAACAAAAATGGCTTAGTACTAGAAAGAGGTAACAGGTGCACAACATTTTGAATATATTCAATATCAATATTAATGGAAAAAGGTCAAATGTGTTACATGAATTTTACCTTGATTAAAAAATGAGCTTAAAAAAATAAGAAAATTCTCGAATATAACCCGCCCAGGGGTACAAACAACAGAAAAGTGAGTGAAGGGAAACAGCCGTCGGTGTGAAAGAAAGAATAATTTATAAATTGTTGAGGGCTCATGGGGTGGGGAGAGAAATGAGCTGATACCAAGGGCTCAAGTAGAAAGATGTTTTGAAAATGATAATGGCAACACATGTACAAATGTGTTTGATACGATATATATATGGATTGTGATAAGAGCTGTCAAGAGCCCCTAATAAAATGATTTCAAAAATTCTAATTTTATAAAATTTTAAAATTTCTCAATTCACAAGATTTTTTTTTTGGGGGGGGGGAGGGGGCATCACTGCCTCTGGTGGTTGTGGGAGCTAACCAGCACAGATCCTGAAATCCTCTGTTGGATTTGAACCGCCAAGCCCACGGGCCGCAGCCCCACACTCAACCACTTACGCCACCGGGCTCAGCCCAGTAGCTACATATTTTGCTGTCAACTTGACCGATGAAAGTATGGGCATAGTATTCAAACTGTCAGTCTCCTCGCGGGCATGGCATTCCCATAAGGAGGGCCCAGGGAAGCTCCAGAGCCTCTGCCTCCCTTCACTCCCCTGCTGGCTGGCTGCCTCGAGAGCTGCCAGAGCCCTGTGACGTTACCGCCGACAGACACCAGACCCACATGACTTTGCACTCTCCCACCTTGCACCACTTGCAAGAGAATTCCTTTGAGAGAACAGTTTCCAAGTGAGAACTAGTCCTGTGCAGGGCTTCCCGCTGCCTTGGGATACAGTTCATTTAGTGTTCCCGCTTAAACTGGAGCACTGTTAGGCCATCGTGACAGAGCAGACAATTATAGGATTTCCCCTGCAAAATGTCCTGTGTGCTCTCTTAGTCTGAAAAAGCGGTGAGAAATACCCTGTACACCAAGGAGACAGTCTCCTTGGGGTGGGGGAGGGGGCTGGGACAGACAGAACTTCATTTCAAGGGAGAAAAAATGACTATGTTACAGTAGACCAAACCCCCCAAACCAAACTCACTAGCAAATGCCTCATAGTAATCTATTTATAGGAATGGTTCCCTAGGTTTTCCAAAAGTCTCCATTTTTTTTTTTAACATTTTTTTTTGGGGGGGCATCACTGCTCTCCGGTGGTGGGAGTAGGAGGCCCAGCCGCACTGCTGGAATTGAACCTCCGTCCCAGTGAGCCGCAGTCCCGCGCACCACCACTACACCACCGGGGCTCAGCCCAAAAGTCTCGATCTTTATGACGTTTTTCTCCGTTGGAGTGACTGGTGGGTTCGAATGGCTCACCTTGGGGTTAGCAGCCCAACATGCGCCCACGCTGCCACCAAGGTTCTTTTAGAGCAGCGGTTCTCAACCTATGGGTGGAGACCCCTTTGGGGATCAAAGAACCCTTTCACAGAGGTTGCCCGATTCTTAACAGCAGCAAAATGTCAGTGATGAAGTAGCAACGAACATAAATTTATGGTTGGGGAGGTCGCTCCAACATGAGGAGCTGTATTAAAGGGATACACTATTAAGAAGGTTGAGCACCACTGTTTGAGAGTTGAAACATCTGTTACTAATGCCCCAAAGAACAGGACAGACATTCTTTCCTCCTTAGATGATGATTTTATCATGTAGCACTCGGTTTTTGCTTTTGGATGTCTTGAGGGCTGTTTTATATGACTACAAATTAATGTCAATGATAACCTAATATTTAATAAACATTAACCTATATTAATGAAAATGATAAAGGAAATGTATGTTAACTATCACATGTGACTATAATAAAAATATCACAAGTAGTGGTTGTAACAAACGTAAATTTATTTTCTCACAGTTTAGGAGGCTGTAAGTTTTCATCCGGGCTCTGGCACTAGCACCAGGGCTTCTCTGTCAGCTCCCGAGGTACGTCCTTACCTCTTCAGTTTCTATCCCTTGGCTCCTCGGTGATCTCCATGTGGCATGGCACCTGTCTCCTCCCATCTCTACCAGTTTTCTATCTTCTCTTTCTAGATCTCAAAGGAAAGTGACCCAAGACATACCAGATATACTTGAGTATCAGTCAAGGCACCTAATTTTACCCCAAAAACTGCATTAAAAGTGTGCTAGAAAACTTGGCTTATACATGGGTAGATACAGTACCTCATACTACTGCCTCATGACACACTACAGGGAAACACCATTCTCAAATGGGACTGAAGTCCCAAGTGTAAGGAATTAAGATTTACAACACATATTTTAGGAGGATACAACTCAATCCATGCCAGAGGGGAATAGGATGTTTAATAGTTCAACTTAAAATGAATGCGATCTTTTGTTTCCATTCGATTTCCTCTCTAAAGAATGAAATGTAGCTAAGCCCTGGTGGCCTAAGTGGTTGAGTGCAGGACTGCAGCCCACAGGCTTGGCGGTTCAAATCCAGCGGCGACTCTCAGGAGTGGCACCGGGTGGCTCCCACAACCATCAGAGGGCAGTGAGGCCCACAAAAAGAAACAAACAAAAAAAGAATGAAATGTAAACTAAAACTGTAATTAAAGTGGTTTTCATGTGTGGCTTATGGATGTCATTCCATGATTAGTCATACCTTATGTTTTAGAGGATTTAAACATTTCAAATTATGTTGAGTGCAATCTTCATTGGACAAGTCTTTTTATTTGTAAGAACAAATTACATGTTGCAAATACCTTCTGATGGAAGGGTGTGTCAAGGACACAAGAAGGACCCTGGATAGAGAGATAGGGCAGGCAATGAGATACCAATGAAAAAAGTCCTATATCAAACATTCTGCATTTTCTCTGAAATCCTCTCTTACTTTTCAGAAAATGAGCGGTCAATTTGATCCCTAGTCAGGTGGAGAACATAAGAATTCTGAAGTCATAACACTGAGAATACAAACAGGCCCACAATAATGGCAAACTGCTATTTTCAAAGACAGTGAAAATGGGCATGTAATATCCATGTCCCTTTTCCTAGCACAAGTCACCAGTTTGTTTGCAGCACCCCTCCCCAGCCCCTCTCCAACTACGCTGAGGAGACCTGCAGGAGGGCAAGGTCCACAGAGGTGGGACTGGGGGTGGGGTGGTGGAGCGATCAACCAGAGTCAGAGAAGCTTCTCGGAAAAA
>PVJH01042350.1:0-14360 GCA_004026705.1 Nesogale talazaci
TGGGAACTTCTTCCCTGAATGTGGGACACACCTACTTGCTAGGAGACATTCCTGATGACAAGATACTTAGACTATGCTGATGGAGCCAGACCTCTGCAGCTAGAGAAGCCATGTGGAGATCCACACCACTAAGATGGTGTCCACCACCTCTAGGTCCCCAAGTCATTACACCCACTGGCCTGTGATTTTCCAGCATTCAGCACCATTGCACATGCTATGTGAATCTGAGAAGCAATTTATAGATTGGTATCAGACATATGGGCCAACGTTGGACTTTATAGACTGGTATCAGACATATGGGCTAATATCAGACTTATGGACTTGATCTGGACTGGGCTGGGATGTTTTCTCAATATACAATTTCTCATTTACATAAAGCTCTTTCTCATATACCTATGAGTGTCTCTGGATTTGTTTCTCTGGTTAACCCATACTAACATGTGATAGCATTGCTGAGGTCAACTGGATATTGGTTGAAAGCAGAGAATGCTGAAAAGATGTGTATTTGTGTTTTATTGACAATGTAAAGGCATTAGACTAGGTGGATCATAACAAACTGCCGATAGCCTTGAGAAGAATGGAAATACCAGAACATTTCATTGTGTTCATGTGAAATGTAAACATGGATCAAGAGACAGTTATTCAAACACAGCAAGGGAATAATGCATGGCTTAAAGTCAAGAAAGGTGTGTGCCACTATTGCATCCTTTCACCCTACTTATTACATCTGTATGCTAAGCAAATAATCAGCAGAGAATCTGGATTATTTAAAGAAGAATGCAGCATTAGGATCAGAAGAAGGCTTATTAACAACCTGGGATATGAGGTGGACACAGTCTTGCTTGTTGAAAATGAGGCTGGCTTGAAGCACTTGCTGATGAAGATCAAGGATTTCAGCCTTCAGTCTGGGTTGCAGCTCAATTTAAAGTAGCCCTAAATCCTCAGAACGATGCCAATAGGTGGCAACATGATAAGTGGAGAAAAAGATTGAAGTTGTCAAAGATTTTGCCATGTTGGATCCACCATCAGCCCTCACTGAAGCAGCAGGCAAGAGCTCAAACAATGCATTGCAGTTTGGGTAAGCCTGCGGCACAAGACCTCTTGAAAGTGTTGAAATGCCAGGCTGTCACTTTGAGGCCTAAAGTGTGTCTGACTTCAGACAGGGCATTTTCAATTGCTTCATATGCATGTGAACGTTGGACATAGAGTACGGAAGACCTAAGAGGAGTCAGTGAGTTTCAATTATCATGCTGAAGAAGAATCTTGAAAGTATCATGAGCTGCCAAAAGGGCAAGAATAGTGAGATTTCATCTCACATACTTTGGTCAGGAGAGACCAGTCCCTGGGGAAAGATATCATGGGTCATAAAGGGGAGGGTCAGCGACAAAGAGGAAGACCCTGCACCAGACAGATCGACACGTGGCCATAACAATGGGCTGAAACCCAATAGAGACTGTAAGACTGGCACGAGACCAGGCAGTGTTCTGTTCTGTCATACAGTGAGTTGCTGTGCGTTGAAACTGATTCAGCATTGCCTAACTACAATCACAACTTCCTGCAAAAGTCGCTATATTTTCCAATGCTGTGGAATTGAAAGAACCTAAAATTTGGCATGTAGCCTTGTCTCCTGAAAGACTCGGTTAAGAGGAGAAAGTAAATATTTGGAGCTGTGTCAATATTGCCCTGAAAAATAAAAGCACTAGGTCACAGTATTTGGAAAAACTCAGCAAATCCTAGTGTGTGCTTGATCTGGCCCTGAATCCAGGCCAGATTTGACCCAGGACCCTAAGCAGGGAAGTGAAGAAGACATAGATGATAAGTCTACAGGGGCTTCAGGATCCCAGTAAAGGGTTCCCAAGCTATAGATAGTATAGCAGCCAACTACAGGCTCAGGGTGGGGCTGAGCCTAAGGCATCATGGGGACACTTTTCCTGGGGGCTACCCCATTCCATAGGTGGTGCTTCCCCAGGCCTGATTGGCACTTTGGACAGTTGCAGCTTTAAGCTGTGTCCCTTGGGCTGGGTTCCCTTTCAGAGGCAGTGAGGATTGGACAGCTGTGAGTCAGTGTTCTATTCCAATGTGGGCTGGGAGATAGGAAGACCCTGGCCCCAGAGCAACACGGGGGAGGTGAAGTGGGTCTGAAGGTGGCAAGTGGCTAGCATCCAGATCTTAGAGTAGCAGCAGGAGGAAACATGAACGAGAAGAATTCTGTTCTAGCGCTCATAAGATGCTGTCCTCCATTGCCTGCCCTTCCTATCTTCTGAGAGGCATCAACAAAGTGATGGTTGGGCACAGGTCTACTAAACACAATGGGAGGGAAAAAGTGACTTCAGCAAGACATGCCAGCTCTTCCAGCTCTTCACTCCCCTCCTCTACCTCACCAATGTAGAGCTGGTTTCTGACCACAGAATCTGGTTAGAAGCCCAGCGACTCCCCACTCCTTGAACCAAGTCGGGCAGGAAGACACGTCAGCCGTGGTAGATAAGATTCTGTTGCTCTACGTTGACTCCGTCGGCTCTTTTCTCTCAAAAACGCTGGCCCATTTGATGTCCCTGTGCTCCGTCTACAATCTGACAGCTCTGTGCTTCAACTTTTTCATCTGGAGCATGCAGAGACCACAGTGGACTTCTCCTGGGATAGTGAGAACGGAATGAACCATGGTTGTACGTAAAGTAGTGCCCACCACGTAGTTATGTCATTCGTCACTAACAGTTATGAGTCTCCCTGGACCAACGTCATTTTGAGAGTAGATGGTTGATTCCATTATATCAGATGTTTAATGTGCATAAGCAAAAATAAGAAGAGGGAGTCTTTTTGAGAAGGGAGGTTGCTTTTAGAAAAGAGAGTGGTGTCAGCGCCTCCTGATAGGGCAGCGTCACTAACTTTTGGTCCCCAAAGACTTAATTTTTGGACCTCCGTGGCAGGTTCCGCAGGCAGCTTTGTCCCGTGTGAGTAATCAGAATGCTCGAGGGACTAGGTTGGTTCAGACTGAGGTGGCGGCTCATCCAATGGCAAAGCCTTAGCCCAGGCTCCGATTTCAGACAGATCCACAGGAGCTTGTACAGCTGTGGTGCCATCTAAAGCAGCTTTGGGCATGGGTCATTATAGATTGGAGGCAGTTTCAGCTCATTAAAAAAATCATATGTATATACAATTTATATATAATTCAATCCTCACCATGAGCAAAATCGGCAATTCTTTATATTTGGTAAGAATTTTTCCATCTAAGAGCCAAGGGGAGGTTGAGTTCTAATTATCTTAGGTTCAGCTCAAAGTTCAATGGTATCTAACAGTATCAGCACAAATTAGGAACTTAATACTTGCCCCCTTGGATTCCACGTAGTTGTCATTAAACATTCTCCTCTCCTCCCCCCCCCCCACCCCCCACCATGGGAGGTTGCTCCTTCCTGCTTTCCCACCCATAAAAATGCACTTGCTTTCTCTGACACACGCATGCCCCCCTTCCCGCATCTCGATGCGAATGTCCAGTAAAGTTCATGTATCACCCTGGTCAGAGTGCCTGCTGATTTGAGGTGTCCATAGCACGATTTTGTTTGGCAGTACCTGAATGGTCATTTCTTTCTCCCCCATTCAAAAACTGACTCCCGCTGAGGTGAGGGCTCATCTGTCCAAATGTTTTTAAAAATGTGTCTGAAGAGGGGGTGAAGTTTGGTTCGCGGATGCTAGGCAGGCTCTCTGCAGTCTTCTTTGTCTGTCCTGGTTAGCAGATTGCATGGCTTGGGAGTAGAGACTTGGCTTCACCCTGGCGTTCATCCTTACAGTAGGGGGCTCACCCAAGGGGTACCCTTCTGTGATCAACTAATCTCACAGCATAATGGTTTCCAGGACCCATCATGTCATAGGGTGTTTCACCACTGTCTTTTAGGAATATGTAGTGTTCTGTTGTGTGTGTGTGTGTGTGTGTGTGTGTGTGTGCTTGGGGGTTTGGGTTTTCTTTAATCTGTTCTTTAACAGCTGGGAATTTGAGTTGCTTCTAGCTTCTTGCTATTGTGAACTGTGTTGCAGTGTACATGGGAGAGCAAAATCTGCTTATGTTTTGTCTCTCATTTCTTTAGAGTTTATGCCCAACAAAGGTCTTGCTAGGTCATAGGACATTTGTGTTGCCAGACATCCTAGGTATAACCATATTGGTTTCCACCATGGCAGTACATATTTACAAGACCACCAGCAGTGTTTCAGTGTTCTGATCTCACCGCACCGTCCCCAGTATTTGTTGTTTTCAGTTTTTCACTAATTGTGTTATCATGTGGGTATAATATCAGCGGTGGGACTCAAATAATTTAGCAATTGGTTCCCTGCCCTCATAATTATTTTAAATATAAAAAAGATATGCCAAGAGGTAGTTGGTTATTCCACATAGATCATACTTAAATAAGAACTCTAACAGACACCCAAACTGGATGTTATGAATTCTACAGTGTTAGTGAAAATTATTAAATAATACTTGACCCCCAAATCAATAAAACTGCCCTTTAAGGTATTTCCACAGTGCCTCTTAATTGGTGTCCTTACTTGCAATGTTCTGTGCATCATTGGCTGTGAGATTTATCCTTAATTTTCTTTTCACTGTGGGACTAGGACTTCATCCCTTAAGAAGTAGACAAAGTGGGCCACAGTGATTGTATCTAATACATTAGACACAGGCAGCTTCTCTTCTCTGAACATAGTCTGTTCATCTCTGAAAACCCCCTTTCTGCTTCTGCTGGATGTACAGCAATTGTTGTGATAATACTGTTAGCTCTCTGAGCACTCTCAGGAACTGCAGAATCCACTCCTAAGATCTCATGGGACTTGGAGGCATGACACAGAGATGAAAGGAATGACAGCGTTTCACTCTCAGGCTGTTTGGCACCTGTTCTCTTTATGTCTCTCTTTTTTATGGAAGCAACAAACACCAGGGAATAAAGATGTAGTATTTCATCAAAAGCATAATGAATCTTATGAAATGAATAAAATATTACAAGCCTAACCTATTTTTTATACATATAGATGGGATGAATATTACTATAGGCACTTAGAGTATGTTGTTACACAGATGAACATTGAAAAAGAGGAAGGAATGTAAATTTATGATTTCCACATTTGGTGGCTGCCCAACTGCCCACCTTTGAGAGACTCCTGATTACAAATGCCATTTTAACAACCAGCTCATTGAACTGAACAAAAATTTAGATGATCTGTTTTGCCTCATCAGTGTGAACTGCTTCATCTCACCCCAGTGTAAGATGATATCTCATCATTATTTTGATTGGTATCTCCTAATGGCTAGGGAATGTGAGCATTTTTTCATGTGTTTGTTAGCCATTCTGCTATTTAGCCATTATTTCCTGACCTCCAGTTTTTCTTCTGAGAAATCAGCCATAACGTTTTCCCTTCTGGTTTTAATGTATGCAGTATATCATATTTCCCCATGGCTACTTTTGAGATTTTTCTTTTGATTCTTGGTTTTCAGCAAATGTGCGATTCTTTTTATGATTGTGTGTCTAAGTTTGGCTTTCCTTGTACTTAAGATGATTGAGATTTGTTGTACTTAATGGATCTGTTGGTTTGTTTTCACCAAATTTTGGAAATTTATAAGATATTGTTCTTCAAATATTTTTTTCTGCTTCATTCATTCAATGTGTCACTCCACCATAGACTTACTTCCTCCAGTCCTCAAAACCAAACTCTATGCTGTCTCCGGATAGCAGTATTAAGTAAACAGGGAATGTGGCTGGTGGCTTGAAGTTGTGCTATCAGTGTCAATTAAGAAGCTGTGCTTTCACAAATGTACAGATATTAATATATAACGATAGGGAGATAGTTATATGTACGTATATTTAAATGTTGAGTATTACAGTAACAGACGAGCATTGGGTCTCTACTCAAGTACTCCCTCAATGCAAGAACACTTTCTTCTAATAACCTGGCATTCTGTGATGCTCACCTTTCTAACACAATCGCTGAAGTCAAAATGGGTGCATAAGCAAACATGGTGAAGAAAGCTGATAATGCCTGGCTACTAGAAGATCTAGCACCTGGAGTCTTAAAGGCTTGAAGTTAAACTAGTGGCCATCTAGCGCAGAAGCAGCAAAGCCCACGTGGAAGAAGCACATCAGCCTGTGTGATTGTGAGATGTTAATGGGATAAGGTGTCAGATATCAGATGACCCTAAACAAACAAATATATTGGTGCCAAGGATAGGGGTCAGAGTGGAGACCCAAACCCCATCTGTAGACAATTGGACATTCCCTCACAGAAGGGTCATGAGTAAAGAATGAAACAGCCAGGGTATAGCATAACGCCGACGGAACACACAATATTCCTCTAGTTCTTGAATGCTTCCTTCCCACCCGACAGTTATCAATCCATTCTACCTTACAAACTGGGCTAGACTGCAGCATGTCCACTGGTACAGAGAAGAGCTCTCAACACATGGAATCCAAGACAGATAAACCCCTCAGGAACAGTAATGGAAGTAATGATACCTTGAAGGTAGGGAGGAGGGGGGAATAGAAGGGGGAAAAACAGGGAACTGACTACAATGATTGACAGATAACCACCCGCCCTCCTCAGGAGGATGAACAACAATAGCATGGGTGCAGGGAGACAGCAGGCTGTGTAAGATATGACAATAATAATAATAATAATAATAATAATGTATAATTTATCAGGGGTCCATTAGGGTGGAAGGTGGGGGAGGGATGGAAAAAAGAGAAGCTGATATCAAGGGCTTAAACAGAAAATAATTTGAAAATGATGATGGCAATATATGTACAAATGTGCTCGATACAATTAATGTGTGGATTGTTGTAAGAGCTGTAAGAGACCCTAATAAAATGATATATTAAAATAATAAAAAAAGAAGTTGGTCTTTCAGTGCAACTTGAACTTCTCCCTTCAGACCATTGATTCTTGCTCATCTGTTACTTCCTGAAATGGTAGAATGTTGACCAGTTCTTTATGGTACAGTGTCTCTGTTTATTATTTCCATCTTCTCTCAAATGATGCTTCCTGTATCATTCAATATTTTGCCCATAGCATCTTTCAATGTGGCAACTTGAGGCTTGAATTTTCCTTTCTCTCCTTCTATGATATGCTGAGTGTGTTCCTCCTTTTGGTTTTCTAATTCTAAGTTTTTGCACATGTCATTATAGTATTTGGCTTTATTCCTCCAGTGGCCCTTTGAAAATTTCTGTTCTGCTCTGTGATCTCAATATTTCTCCTATTTGCTTTAGTACTCTATAATTAAGAGCAAGTTTCAGAGTTGCTTCTGACCTCCACTTTGATCTTTTCTTTCTCTTCTTTTTTTTTGGGGGGGCATCACTGCCCTCTGGGGGGAGTGGGAGGCCCATCCTTGCTCCTGGAGAGCTGCTACTGGATTTGAACCGCCCAGCCAGTGGGCTGCAGTCCCGCACTCAACCACTACATCACCAGGGCTCAGCCCTTTTTTCTCTTCTTTTCTGTCTTTTTAATGACTTTTTGCTTTGTTCACAAATGATGTTCTTGATGGACTCCCACAGTTCATCAGGTCTTCTTTTTCAATTCATAGAACTATTTTTTGTAATTGTGACAAAAATATGCACAACAAATCCAGCAACTTCTATATGGATACTCTTCATGTTGTATAACCATTATTGGCATCCTTTTCCAACGTACTTTACCACCGTTAAAATAAACTCAGGTTTCAAAGGGTCCTCTCTGTTCTTGAAAGTCAGGTAGGATAGACTCCAGGCCCTAATATGACTCTGTTGACTTGATTTAATTTTCTTGAGCTTTCACCTGAACTTACATTTGAACAATTGATGGTCTATTCCACAGTCACCCCCTAGCCTGGTTTTACCTCCTGATATTGAGTTTCTCCAACATCTTTTCCCATAGAGGTAGTCAACGTGATTTCTGTGTATTCCATCTTGAGAAGCTCATGTGTATAGTCACCTTTTGTGCTGTGGAAAAAGGCATTTGCTATAAACAAGTCACTGATTATGCAAAATCTTATCATGCAATCTTCAGCTTCATTTCTGTCAAGACCACATTTTCTAACCCCTGCCACTTCCTCTTTGTTTCCAACTTTGGGCATTCCAATAGTCAATAATTATTAATTAACGTGTCTGTCTGATCAATTTCCAACTGAGGTCATTGGTCGAATTTTTAAATTTCGACATCACCAGCTTTTCGGATTGGGGCATAAATTTGAATAATAGTTATATTGGATATTCTAAGATTGGATAGTCTTGAACTTGGATAGACAGAGTTCTATCACAGACAGCATTGTCCTTCGAGATTGGTTTGGCAATATTCTTTTGACAATGAATGACCCAACAGTCCTCTTGCTTGTGTTATTCCTGGCATAGTCAATTGTGTGATTTGCAGATCCCAAATGGTCAGTATCAGTGCATTTTAGTTCAGCAATGTCTCGAATATCGATCTTTCCTGATTTCATTTCTGGCCATTCCAACTTTTCTAGACCATTCTTCACACCTTCCAACTTCTGACCGTTGGCAGCTGTTTGTAGCTGTTTCTCCTTACCTTGACTCTCACCCCATCAGCAAGTGGAGATCCAGCAGGCTCCACTCCCACAGCCTTTACCCAATTCACGACCTCGGGATTGACGCCACTCAGAGAAATCAGCTTCTTCTCAGTCACATTTCCAGAGAGAATGATAGATAGCATGTAAGTGCCATTTAAAAAAAATCCTTAAAGCTAAATTTAAACCTCGAGTAAGAGTTATCAGGCATCAAACATATTTTTTCAAACATATATTTTTTACTTTACTATTATTTTTAAAAATTCTGCCTCAAATTAATAAAAAAAAAGATTCTGCCTCAATCATTCTAGCCCAAAGAATCAAGAAACAAACCCTGTTCTTCCTCTCTAGTCATTTGTGCACCAAAAGGTTACGTGTGTCTTAACAAACCAAGCCAGACTCCCTGCCATCAAGTAAGCCCTAAAGAGCAGTGCAGAACTGCCCCCGTCGGTTTTTGAGGCTGTACTTCTTTACAGGAGTAGAAAGCCACGTCTGTCTCCTGACACATGTCATAAGTAGTTCGATTCGTCATCACCCCCAGCAATCATCACTTAAAAATCACAGATGAAGCATCACAGATGATGCATGTCACTGAAGAGATCATGTACACCAGCAACTTGACCTAAAAACGAGAAGTAGCTTTTGCTGATGTGGGTGTGTTTTTTCCTAAAACTGCAGATTATGTGACTTCTCTGGGGAGACCGGTGGCTTCTCGGTATGCGGATGGCCTGTTTCCACAGTTCTGCAGAGCAGAAGATGGCAGAGTGTACAACGTAAGTCTGCTCGCTGTGATACGATGCTGATGCCTGGCGGGGCCGATGGGGGGAGGCCCGTGCTGCTTCACATGGGATGCGGTGACCCAAGCCTCTGCCGGGGTCAGTAGCTTTCCCGGGACTTTTCTTGTCAGCCGAATGGTGAAAGTCATCACCAAGGGAATAGGGACGAGAACCCTTCACCTTAGGGATTAGGGTAGGGGTCCTCAAACGTTTTAAATAGGGGACCAGTTCACGGTCCCTCAGACCATTGGAAGGCCGAACTATAGTTAAAAAAATATATACGAACAAATTCACTGCGGGCAGTGGTGGCAAAAACACCTGGCAGGCTGGAAAAATGTCCTTGGTGGGCCGCATGTGGCCCGTGGGCCGTAGTTTGAGGACCCCTGGATTAGGGCATAGAACCCTTGACTAGCAAAGTGAATGTTTGCACAGAGACAGTGTTCTCTCGCTTTGAAAATAAAGGGGGCGGGGAGAGAGAAATGATAGACATTAGCCCAAAGTCAAAGGCAAGTTGCTGCTACCACTGGCCACAGAGCCATGCTAAAATACACTTTGCTTGGAATGAAGCAGTGTGTGTGTATGTATGTATGTGAGAGAGAGAGAGAGAGAGCGAGTGAGAGAGAACTGAAGCCTTAGTAGCATTATTTTTGATGCACCCTTGTATTTATATCACTATTTCCTAATATGTTAAAAAATATTACTTTTTATTTTTTATATTACTTTTTAAACAACCCAGTTCCTCTAAGTACTCTGTCGAGTTTTGTGTGCTAAATCTATGTTGTTTCTGAGTCACATTAGACCAAGTAGAAAGCTGTGAAAGGTATTTCTGTTTACCATCTAACACCGCCATCCACTACCTCTGTGCTGCCCTGCACTGCTTTCTGTGTGGTGGCAGAGACATGGTGTACGTGCTCTGAAAGCCAGAGAGAGAATTTGGGATCTACTGAGGAGCCCCGGAGAGTGACTGAGAAGGGATGCTGGAGCTTCAGGAATAAGCATGGGAGACATCTGGGGACAGATGGGAAAGGACGGGAACTTTAGGCAGAGGGAACAGCAGGAGCCAAGGTGTGGGGGGTATCAGCATGTAGGGATGTACAAGAAGCACATGTCACTTTACACTTTGGGCTTCTAGGGTGTTGTCAAAGTTTGCTTGTACCAGATTTCATTTAAAGTCTTCTTCTTCTTCTTCTCCTCCTCCTCCTCCTTCTCCTCCTCCACGGAAAAGGGCAATTCGTTTTCTTATCCCTCTCCTACATTGATTTCATGTTTAACCTCCAAACACTCTAAAGACAATTAGAGTTGGAGGAGTAGAATTTGGCCTTGCATACTTGTGCCTGACGTAAGTGAGCAGGAGTTTCTCTGTGCATACAAAAAACTGCGGGCACGTCGCTGTCTCCTTTCAGGGGCAGCCCTGGGCAGTGAGGTGGCCTGGGCATAGGGATCCTGCGAGACAGAGGACACACAGACAAAGGCTGGGAGCAGGAGAATGAGGGATGGGTGATGACGTCACTCAGAGGAAGCCAGGCAGACACGCGGGTATGTTTAGAAGCATTTTCAGAAATAATTCAACTCGAGGGACTTTCTTCGTGAGACTTTGAACTGTTTTTGCTTTGTCTGTTTTTCTTTCCATCTGCGTTAACTCACTTTTCTTTTCTCTCCCTGTGTTAGTCCGGGTAGACTAGAGGAACAAATTTCATAGACACGCATATAGATATAAGGAAAGGGTTTATATACAAAAGGAATGTGACACTAAGAAGGCATCCCAATCTAGTCCAGTACAAAGTCATAAGTCCCATATTAACTCATATGCCTGACGTCTCCTTCCAACTCACGAAGTCACAGGTCAGTGGATGCAGAATTCTGGCGCTGGCAGGGGTCTCCCCATGGCTCCTCGCTTCCGGGGCTCAGGGTCCATCAACAGCATGCTGCTCCAACTTCAGAGGTCTGACTCCATCAGGGCAAAGCCGCGTGATCTCTCCGCCAGCTCCTCCGGCTTCTCGGACGCTGCCATCCTGTCTTTCCGGTGACTTATCGCCTCTGAGACTAACTCCCCACAACTGGGGAAGATAGCTTCTCATCTTCTCAAATATCGCGAGATTTCCCAGAAGTCTCAGGAGAAAGCCATGCCCACATAGAGGCCTCATTGGCTACTCAATGACTATCTCCAGATTAACAGGCTAGACTCCACCCCTACATTTCAATCATAAAATTAACATAAGCACATGACTGCCACACACCCCCTCCCCACACCTGTTAATTCCTCAAGAGTGCCCCTGAACATTTTGCGATAGAGTTCTGCCACCCATAAAACATCATCTGGAAACATATTCAGAGGAGACCCTTTTGAGCAGACCACACGCCCATTTCTCCGTTGGCTGAGAATTATCCAGGAGTGTTTCCGTTGAAAGCTTTCTCCCTAGGATCAGGTGGCATTTGGAGGACCCTTTGAAATACTGTCATTTACTAGACAGGTCTCAGCAGCAGAACAAAGAAACGACTCACTGCCATCCAGTTGATTCCGACTGATGGCAGACCTCTCTGCCAGGGTAGAACTGTCCCCGTGAGCTTCCAACTCTTTATAAGCAGGGGTCCTCAAACTTTTTAAACAGGGGGCCAGTTCACTGTCCCTCAGACTGTTGGAGGGCCGGACCATGGTTTAAAACAAACAAACAAACAAACAAAAAACACTATAAAACAAACAAAAAAACACTATAAACAAATTCACTGTGGCCTTGGGATGAGTTAGAGGCAAAAACACCCAGAGGACTGGATAAATGTCCTTGGCGGGCCACATGTGGCCCACGGGCCGTAGTTTGAGGACCCCTGCTGTATGAGCCTACAAAGCCTCCTCTCTCTCCTGCAGAGCGACTGGTGGTTTGTAGACTGCTGACCTGGCTGCAGGGCTCTGGCAGCAGGGGCCACGCTCAGTGCTTTCTGTTGTTCCTGGCCGCACGGTCTGCCGCAGGTGACTTCCCTGCGTGTTGATTTTGTTTTCTTTCCCCGCTTTTATCTCCGTGAAGTTGACGGCGAAGACAGAACTGATCCATCAGTTTGTGGACTGGTTAAGCTGCGCGGTAGAGAACTACAAGCGCCGCATGGACTGGCTCACCAGCGGGAGCCGGCAGGTTTTCGGCGTCATCCTGGAAGAGTGCGTCACCATCGTGTTGGATGTGGGCGGCATGCGGGAGGAGGAGCTCGACCTGTGCCGCGACGCCCTGATCTTGGTCCTTCGGGAGCAGGTGACACAGATAAGCAAGTTCAACATGATACGGTGAGTTCCCGCAAACGACGGGCGATCGCGGGGGACTTTCACAAGTCATCTCCACCCAGAGAGTGGACTATGGCTAGCGCTATGGTGAGAGAGGAGGTCTGATTTCCGAGGATGTCCATTTTCAGATGGAAAACCGCAGCGGGTCAATCTTAGAAGACTTTCAAAAAGAGCCGTGTTACGTTTGGCATCGCGGTTTTGAGAAACATGTTTTTCTTCGGTCTTAAGAATGGCAAACTACAAGGACATAAATGACATTGAACATAAAACGGACAGATCAAACCCTCAGAAACAGTACCGGGAGTAGCTATATTATGAGGGGCGGGGGAGGGAAAGGAGGAGAGAAAGGGGGGATCAGTCGCCATGATGGACAACAGAAACGTGAGTGAAGGAATACATGAAAAAATAATATTAATATGCAATTTATCCAGGGCTTCATGAGGGTGGGAGAGTGGGGAGAGAGGGAAGAAGGAGGAGCTGGTAATAAGGGCTCAAATAGAAAGATTATGTTTTGAAAATGACAATGGCAACATCTGTACAAGTTTGCTTGATATAATTGATTTATGGATTGCTATACTATAGGTAGGAGCCCCCAGTAAAAGAATTTAAATTGAAAAAACATCTCTTCCCTCATTTTTAGATTTTACCTTGGGTATGAATTCAGACTTACCACGACTTTCACTGTCCTTCCAGACTGAATTTGCAACTCTGTCTGGTTGCGCCCCCTGCCCCACCCTCCAGTAAGTTGACCTTCTTTCATCAGAACAACAGGTGCTGGCTTGATAGAGTTTCCCCGATTCTGAGTTTTCACAATCAATTATTTATGGATGCTTGACTTCCAAGAATTTAGACTTTCAACACCCACTTCTCATTTGGAACCATGGCTGCACCTCTCTGATGAGAGACATCTGGAGAAGCGGGACAGCCCTGGGATGGAGGTTTCCTTTCTTTAAATGAAATCTCTTTTTATGATGTACATGGCAATCTCTGGGGGTGTTGCCACCTTGCTTTATCAGGTGCTTGCTTGGGTCACAGATACAGGATGGAAAGAAAGGAATGGTGATGCTTGCACATTTTTTTTAAAATATAGATTTTATTGGGGGCTCTTATAGCTCTTATAACATTCAATACATCATTTGCATTAAGCATATTTGTACACATGCCGCCATATTCATTTCCAAATATTTTCTACTTGTGCCCTTGGCATAGGGTTCTCTTTCCCCCTTTCCTCTACTTCTTTTTTTAAAATTCCAGCTCCCCATATTTCACCTCCTCTCCCCCTCCCCCATGAAGCCCTAATAATTTACAAATTGTTATGACGTTTTCATATTGTACACTGTCCAATGTGTCCCTCCACCCACTCGCCTGGTGTCTGCACCCCAGAGAGGACTTCATATGTAGATCCCTAAAATTAGTTCCCCCTTTATACTCCACCATCCCTCCACCCTGCCAGTATTACCACTCCCACACTAGTTCTGAGGGATTATCTATCTAAATTTCCCATGTGTTCAACACCAGTATATATCCTCTGGTCTAGCAGGTTTAGGATCATGATAGTGGGTGGGAGGAAACATTTGAGAACCAGTGGAAAGTAACACATTTCATTGTTACTACACTGTACCTTGACTGGCTCATCTCTTCACTGTAGCCCCTCTGTAAGAGGATGTCGCTTCACTTATTGATGGGCTTTGGGTTCCCAATCTATACTCCCCCTCATTTATAATGATATAATTTTTAGTTCATTGATGCTTGATGCTGGATCCCTTTGACACCTCGCAGTCGCACGGGC
>PVJH01042351.1:0-14368 GCA_004026705.1 Nesogale talazaci
TTTTGTTAAAACTTTGTGTGTTGTTTTTTACAGTTAAACTGTTTTAATTTTATTGACCTGGAATTTGATGTACTATATAGAGATCGTGCATCTATGTACTATATGGAGATCATGCATTCGTTAAAACTTTGATACTAGCTTTGATCTCAAAATTGTTCCCCCACCCTCCCACCCCCACATCCCCCAGTCCACAGAAAATATCTTTTTTAAAGGCACCTTATTCTTGGTGCACTCACGGTTGACCTTGATCTAGTTATCTGAGGGTGTCAGGTCCTGAGTTTCTGGAGGAGGTTAAGTTTTGGTGGTTCCCTGGGTTTATCATTCTGTTCTATTCAAGAGCATGAGACTCTTCACCTGAGGTACATACACATTTCGGGGGAGAGGGAGGCAAGGGTGGTGGTGAATTTTACCATGTTCTCAAAGTGGCTTGTGTTCCCCAAAAGGTTAAAAACCACAGACTTTGCTTGGCACTAATATCCGTGACCTTTTCTATCATAAATGGGACTTGGAGATCCCCACTTTGGAGGTGTAAGCTCGTGCTTGTGCTGCGTGAGGTGGGTGAACCAGGAAGCAGACAGAACACCGGCTAGTGGGTGCGGAGGTACTGCATCCAGAGTCCACAAAAATAGGGCAAGGTGCTGGCAGCTCTTATAGTTGACATGGATGGACCTCCATGGGATTGACCTCTCCAGGCAGGAGAGGAAAGCCAAGGGCCAGAGAGCTGTGAATCTGTTACACAACGTTTTTTGAAGTGGTGTTGAAAGCAAGGATGTTTCTTTGCGGACTACGGTGCCTCTGATCCACGCCTATTTTCAATTGCCTCCTATGCTTGCGAAAGTAGGACATTGAAGAAGGGTTGTAGCCTTTGAATTCTGGTCCTGAGGAAGGATATGGAAAGTTTCATGGGCTGCTAGAAGAACAAGTATTTGTTCTGGGAGAGGCACAGCCAGAATGCTCCTGAAAAGCAAGGGTGCTGAAACTTTGTCTCGTGGACTTTGGCCATGTTATCAGGAAAGACCAATCTCTAGACAAGGGCAATATGGTTGGTAAAGTAGAGGGTCACTGGAAAAAGAGAAAGACACCCCTGCGACCCCCCAACCCCCTCTCCCGAACACACACACACACACACACACACGAATCCCCATGCTGAGGTCAACAGCTCATTCGAATGGGCAATCGAACAGTGGAGCAGGAACTCACCGGTCACAGCTGTACTTGCATACATTCTGCCTACTCACAGTGTCCAGAGTGAAAGTTCTTGGGGAAAATTGACGGTGTTACAAATGCAATCACCGTATGCCTCAGGGGGATGACGGGCAATGTTTTACTTCTCAGCTTCTATGTGGTTTTGTTTTCCTGCCTTGAGTTTGCTTGTTTTTGTTCGCTTGTTTATCTTTTGTTAGTCCGCTAATTGGCCCGTTGCAGTTGTTGGGGTCGTTGGTCTGATGGAGTTTTGACTTTGTCATAATATGACCCCTAAAGCAGACCTGCGTCATGCATATCCCAGCGACAAGCGGATCAATTCTGGGTGGGCCCCTAGTTCACCGTAGTCCCAATCCCAGGAGAGTTTGCTCTGATAACATGGCCCGGCTCAATATTCACCTTCGTGAAGAGCTGACTCAAGATAAAGGCGCTACAGCAAAGTGTGGTGAAGAAAGCAGAGGATGCCAGCCCATCAATTGGAATCGTGTCTGGGGTCTTAAAGGCTTGTATTCAAATAAGCAGCCAAGTAAGCAAGGAGTCGACTCAATCCACACGTAAGCCGACCAGTTCGTGTGATCCCTAAGTGGCACTAGCAGTGTCAAATAGGACAAAGGAAAATATCAGAGCCTAAATTGCAAGCACCCAATTTGTGGAAGGCTAAGGAGGGGAGAGGGAGCCCCAAACCCATCTGCAGAGAGCCTCGTCAGATTCAACTGCTGGCAGATCCCTTCTAATCACAGGTGAGATAGAGATCATCGCTATCACGATTACACTGGATTAGACTGCAGAGTTGGTCAGTTGACCTCCCTCTTGACCCAACCTGAAATTGTTCTGGGTGCAAGTATTTCTTGCTTGTTCTATGACAAAGTTATTTTTCTTCCCTGGCTTTTTAAATACTGATGATCTTTTTATCTTTGTATTAGTATTTCTTTATACCTACCACTTAACTTTGTTTCTGTGCTAATTGTTTCTGTTGGGTTTTCCAGTTTGTGAAGCTCAGAAGGAGTAAATACATAGAGAGAAGAACTGTGCAATGATTTATGGAGGGAGTAGGGGTAGGGTCGGAAGGTGGGAGATAGAGAGGGTGGGGAGCTTGGGGAAGCAAACAATGTATATGGGAGGGGGAGGGAGGACTAGAACTGAGGGTGATTACACAACTTATTTTAAAAGTCATTTAGAGCTGAGCCCCGGTGGCATAGTGGCTGTGCGCGGGACTGCGGCCCACTGGGATGGAGGTTCGATTCCAGCAGTGGGGCTGGCCCTCCTACTCCCACCACCAGAGAGCAGTGATGCCCCCCCAAAAGAAAAAAAAGTCATTTAATGGAGGGGGGGGGAAGACACTAAAATTGATTGTGGTAATGATTGTACAACTCTACTTGATATGACTGAACTATTGAATTGTGTGCTACATGGATAAAATGCCAATACAACGGTTTAAAAAAAAAAAGTGACTGCAGACAAAATGCAAACCAATGGGCAAGGCTGTGCTCTAATAAAACTTTATTTTGAAAAAAGAAAAGAAGAGAAAGACCTTTGACAGGAGGGATTGACACAGTGGCTACAGCAATGTGCTGAAACAGAGCCCTGATTGTGCGGATGGCGCAGGACTGGGCAGGCCCTCGATCTCTTGTCCTTAGAATCACTTGAAAGTCACTTGCTGGCACCTGGCAGCAACAGGACTCTGCTCATATCCTACTGCGATTCATGAATGCCAAATGTCAAACCAGTCTTGTATTTCTTTTTTTTGGATGCAAGTTTTCCACTCTGAAAGGTTACATTTTATCACTGGCAACAAAGGATGTCATGACATAATTTTTTCACAGGCCAACACTTTGTTAATTCTTTAGAAATTGTCAACTATTCAAGATAGTTCCTCTGTCTTTCTTGTTTTACAGCTTTATTGGCACTTCATTCATATATCATACAATTCAACAGCTCAATCATATCAAGAAAAGTTGTACAATCATTATTATAATCTACAATCAATTTTAGAACATTTTCTTCTTTGTATTCAGTTATTTGTGTAATTTTGGGGGCGCATCACTGCCCTCTGGTGGTCATGGGAGTTACCCAGCCTTGCTTCTGGAGAGCTGGTGCTGGATTTGAACCACCAAGTCCGTGGGCCACAGTCCCGCACTCAACCACTACACCACCGGGGCTCAGCCCTTATTTGTGTAATTTTTTTGGTCTTTTAAAAAAATCATTTTATTGGGAGCTTGTACATCACTTATCACAATAGGTACATATATATACTGTACCAAGCCCCTTCGCCTGCCTGCTGTTATCACCATTCTCCAAATCTCTGCTTTTCCACTTGAACCCTTGATTTCAGCTTCTCATCCCTTCCCCTCCCCGCTCACCCCAATCTTGTATTTCTAAAACAAACTTAGTCATACTGTAGAATGCCTTGGTAGACATCTTATCAGTGTTACTTAGGGTTTTCTCAATTCAGTTCATGAATGAGGCTGATCTGCAAGTTTCCTTTTTTGTCTTAGATTATTTAAAAATGAAGATCATAAAATGCCTTGTCATATTCCTTTTTTCACTTTATAGAACTGTGTGAGGGTTGAGATTATGTTGTTTAAGCAATGTTTACTCCTATGGACATTCTGTCTGCTTTGTCTAGCCATTATTAGAGACACTCTCCCACGGTAGTTAGATTTTCCTTTGAATTGTGAGCAGTGTGTCACATACCTCTAGCAATCACTGAGCGTAAACATTGACCCCTGACTTGTCATACACACTGGGCTGTGTGCTTGCTGGACTTGGCTCCCTGGTAGTGCAGTGGGTGCTCATTCGGCTGCCAGCTGCAGGATCAGCAGTTTGAAACCAGCAGCAGCTCCTCGGGAGAAAGACCGGACTTTCTGTCCCCATAAAGAGTTGCCGTCTTGGCAGCCCACAGGGGAGTTACCAAGAGTCAACGCTGAATCAAGTTTGGTGAGTTTGGTTAGGGTGTATGTTTGTTCATCTTGAATATTTGCTGGACCTGGTGTTCTTTTTTTTTTTTTTTGGAATAACACATAACTTCTACTTTGCATCTACATACAACAATTGGGCCTTCCTCTCTCTTCTCGAGTTAATGTCTTAAGTTGTGTTTTCCTAAACATTCATCTGTTTCACATGTTTTCAAATTTCCTGTAAGAGCCATGTTTATAAAGCATGTACTACACATTTGTTTCAGAGTTTGCGGGGGAAATTTAACGATGTTATAGAGATAGAGTTTTCGGACAACCAGGGACAGTTTCTAAAGTGCACAGTGTGTTAAATGTTGACATGCGTACACACCCATGATGAGAATATCCAAACTGTGAACATATTCACCACCCACAGTCCTCTCATCATCCTGCGTAGTTTCTTCTGAGTGCTCTTCTGACTGCTCTGTGAACTGTGAAAATCTCCAGGCTGGCCAGTGGGAGCAGCCACCCCAGGCCTTTTGTGAATACTTGAAATTGTTTTCTCTGAATGCCTTCGCCAGTTTCTTTCTTTGGCTAAACATTCATGGGCAGTTGTCCTGGATTTCCTCTCTATATAGCTCTAGGAGCCCTGGTGGCGTAGCGGTTAAACCTTGGGCTGCTAACTACAAGGTCCGCAGTTCAAAACCAGCAGTCACTCCTTGGGAGAAAGAGGTTTCCTACTGGTGTAAAGAATTACAGCTTCAGAAGCTCAAAGGAGCAGTTCTGCCTCTCCTGTCAGATTGCCATGGGTCAGCATGGACTCGATGTCAATGGGAGAATTGAGACTGCTACTCAAAGCCTTCTGGAAACTGGCCGCTCAGAATTTAAGCTCTACTACCATTCCCTCCTCTGATAATGGATCATTATAAGCAATGCGTGGATCACACAAGCTGGTGTGTTCCTTTTGGGTGGACTTAGCTCACACCTCATCTGGATGTCTGCTTGCCCTAAGACAAGCCTTCTAGACCCCAGATATTATTCTCTTTGACAGCCTAGCACCGTCTTATTTCTTCACCACCTTCTGCTATAACATCCATAGGTTCAGTGATCTTTTTATTTCAAGTTATATTTTAATATTCCCCGGGTTATTCTGAAGACAACCTTTACTTATTATATCTTCAAATGAATTTGAGGTTACAGTGATCTCAAAGTACACAGATATTTTCCTACATTCTTGTTCAACGCAAATGAGAGAACTTATTACCTCATTCACATATCAATACCTAAGGGCTTTCACATACCAGAATTCTTCCTACTTTTCAAAAGTATTTCTTCCTCATTCTAAGCCAATTTATCTATTTGACATTTGGCATAATCCAATGTGTAACTAAGAAAAGATACATTTCTCAAAGTGACCATAAGATTAAACAGCATTCAGTGTCCTTTTGATACAGTTAAAATTTCAGAGGCAAAGTGATTCAAATAAAAGCAAATAAGATGTCTTCCTTCAGAAATAAACTAGACAAAAAATTATCATAGTTGCTGAAGATTATTTCCACAAGTCTTTACCTGTTCTTTTAACATAAAAATGTACCCTAAGAGTGAGTGTGTGTGAATTAGAATAGATCTCATTTAGACTGTGGGCTCCTAGGGAAGTTCGCTGGTTAAGCAGAGGAAAGGTTCTAAATCGCTTTGTGGGATACATTGATGCAATTGAAATATTTATGAGTGAAATCAGTGAGTGTTTCCCTCAGCTCAAAGATAAAAATTGGCTTCCTAAATTAAAATTCTTAGCAGATATTACTAATCTTTTCAATGATTTCAGTTTTCACTTACAGGGCAAGGAACAGATAATTCGCAAACTTTATGAAGAATGGAAAAGTTTTTGTTGTAAGCTAGTTCTATTCCAGAGTGTCTTAGTGAGACAAACATTTAAAATTTTTCCTTGAGTAAAAACTCACAAAGAAGTTACAAATGCAGAAGAAGATATGCTTAAAACTTACATAGAAAAAAAATGCAGTAATGCCCCCCCCCAAAAAAAAAAAAACTTACATAGATGCCATTCAAACTGAATTTGAAACCTGATTTCAAACCTTTAAAGCCCATGGTCCTATGTCCAGTTGTATAATAAAGTCTAATGAAATGGAGGACAAAGTGCTGGACCTGCAATATTTCAATTTCCTTGAAACTGAAAATCTGGATATGGAGTTAATTGACTTCAAAAACTCAGCAATATGGACAGACAAATTCAAGACTTTCAGAAGACAACTTGAAGCCAGTGATGAAAGTCACGTAAGCATGATAGCCACATGTTGGGGCATCATTTCCTTCCAAGTTTTCTTCGATAAAGAAAGTTGGTTTCTTTTTACTATCAGCTTTTGGGTTCAGCTACTCATGTGACCAGATATTTTCCCAAATGAAATTCATTCTCAATTAATCACGAAACAGGACAACTAATGAAAATTCAGAATCATGCGTTCTTTTAAAAACAATGAGTTATCACCCAAATATCTCAAACTTAGAGGGATAATGAAACAGCATCAAGGAAACCATTAAAATGATGAAATGTTCTTCATTAAATAGGGGTTCATTTTATTTACATGGTACTTACTTTTATGCTAACATTTTATGATTTCTTTCCAGTTGTAAATATAGATTTGATGGTAATAAATTTGTAATTCTTTATTTAAGGTATATTGGATTATCCCATCTGCACAGTGTTTTTATTTTCTGTGTTCTAAGATAATGAGTAATCTAAAATAGAAGTGATGTGACCCACCAGCAAAAATTTTCATGAAAAAAAAATTGAAAAATGACCCACTTGAAAAAAACATTGCCTACCACTGCTTTACACTCTCTCAACAGTCATTTTTGAGGGCAGATAGTGAGCAGGGTCACACTATGAGAGCTGATTGCTCTTGGACTCGAGCTTACAATTAACTAAGGGCTCAAAATCCCTCTGTATAGCTCAGGTCCATGTCTTTCCCGCGTCCACTTGAGAGACAGCATGCTCACCTGCCTGAGAAATAACGTGAGTAACCTATGGGAGACATTTGGTGATTCTACTAAAGATTTTCTAAATTTCAACATTTTTCTTTGACCCAGGAAATTTTAGAAATACTTTAAAATATCTAAATTTGGAAGTTGGTAGCATGAATTCACTTTCGAACGGAGGATTGGACTCACTCTTGCCTATTTCGAGTAGAGTTTAAATTTCTGGGCCCTGGGTTTGCGGCAGGGTATGGTTTAAAGTGGAAGCCTGAAATCCATTTACGAGTCTCCACATAAATTCAGCCTCTATAAATTCTCTCTGACCAGTAGCCAGCAGTGTAAATAGCTTTGCCTTCAGGCCGAGTGCGTTATGAGAATGGACTGCTGCCAATCCCCTGCCAGTCCAGAAGTGGCATATATAGCCTTTGGGGACTTGCCTGGGTGTGTGTGCCCTTAATGGGAATTGTGAGACTAAGGTCACATGGTCATGAATCATACCCTGGTTGGTTTGGTGGGAGGCCTTTGAGGCACTCTTCTTAGCTCTTCTCTCTAACATGATGTTCACATAATGTACATGTCCCAATCATGATTCCACTTCTGCTTCAGTAGTCCCAACTGTACTGTGACGTATGGACGCTTTTGTGAGTGTCCAATCTCTGCAAATCATTGGACACCATTATGATCATATGCTAAGGGTCTCCTGCATCTGAATGATGGGTCTTTGTTTCGTCTTTTCCTTTTGGAAACTTAGCAAGCCTTCTCCTTTAAGTTAGCCTTGAGATTTGGGATTTCTTTGTATCCTAAGACGAAAAGAAACAGAAAACTGGACATTGGAGCTCAGGTGTGCTTTGGGGTTGGCCATAGACAGCAGTGCGCTGGTGGGGAGCACATCTTAGAGACATGGAAACCCCATATTGGGTACCTCCTCCTCTCAGACCTCAACTCTTCTTTATGCCGGTGCTGGTTCTTACTTTTTATAATAAAGCAATGTTCATAAGCATAGCACTCTCCTGAGTTCTCTGAGTCATGCTAAGGAAATATCAAGCCCAGAATGTTTTGTAACAAGCAAATCAAAAGTGAGAGTATAGAGTGAAAACGCGTTTTGATTCTCCCAGAATCCAGCTTTCTGGATTCATGGAATTGGGCTGAGCCCTCTAGATAACGTGTCTGTAGGGGTCCTTTTGAACCTTGAGCTTTTAAGGAATTGGCTCTCTAGAGGCACCTTCAGGTCAAGCAGTAGTCTAATATCCAACTTAATGGACATCATTTTGCCTTAGGCACTGGGTTCTTTTGGAAAAATATCTATTTGTAGCCATCTCAAAATGCAGGGATTACAGGCTCTGCCTAGAGGCTGTGTTTTAAGGTGTATGGTGTGTCCATCATGAAGGGTAACCAAAAAATATTGAAACGTTCAGTACTAAACAATACTGAAACCCTGCACTATATGTTTTTTGCATTTTAAAAAAACTTTTAATGAATTTCACATTTCCACCAATGCTATGTCCTATGTGATGCCTTTTGTTTTTTCTTTCAGGTTTCAATATTTTTTACGTCCCCTTTTCAAAACCATTTTCTTGGGAGTTCATACAGATTTCATATCATTCCATAGTTCAATCACATCAAGCAGTGTTATACAATTGCTACCACAATGAGTTTTAAAACACTCTTTCCTTTGCTGAACTCCTTGACATCAGCTCCCTTTCATACCGCCCCGCACCCCCACCCCCACCGCTGTACCTCTGAGAAACTCTTATTCTACCTATTGTCCATACAGATTCATCAACTATGGGTCTCATATACTGAAAAGCAGAAAAGCATATAACAAAACATCAAGAGGGTGACCCTGAATGACATAACACATCTGAGATAAGCCCCACTACAAATAAACAAATAAAAACACAGAAAATTTTAAAAATTATATAAGGCCTAACCTGCATCAGAGGGGAGATCAACAGACAGGTTTTAGCCGTTCAAATCAGGTTTTCATTTTGACCTTCTGCAGGCATCTCTCCAATGTGCCATGTTCAGTAACCACTTTCTTCCCATTCCTCTCTTTTTTTTTGTTTTTTTGGACATCACTGCCTCTGGTGGTCGTGGGAGCTACCCAGTGCTACTCCTGAGAGCCGCCGCTGGTTTGAACCACCAAGCCCGTGGGCTGCAGTCCCGCACTCAACCACTTAGGCCACCGGGGCTCAGCCCCATTCCTCTCTTATAGATAGAGGGAAATCACTGGAGGTTTACTTCCTCGTAGATCCCACAAATGTATGTTGGACTCCCACTGTCTTCGATAGCCTTCTGCAAACAGGAATCTCCCAATTTAGTCTCTGTACTATTCCCTTCTTCAACTTTGGACTATATGATTTACACTCCTTGGGTCCCTGATGTTGGTGAACTTCTTCCATGTAACCTTAGCAGACATATCACTTAGATGACTGCTTATTTGGAAACAAGCCTTTAAGATCCCAGATTTTTGTTTTATTTGATAACGGGCACCATCGAATTCTTCACTACATTTGCTATAGCGCCCATATCTTCTGTGTTCCCTTCCCGAGGACAAGTATCCAAGAAAGTCATGATGTAGGTTCTTAAGTTGGAGATAGTGCTAGCTCCAAACCCATTCCTGGATCTACATTTTCATACAGTTGTGTATGTTTCTTTCTTTCTTTCTTCTGCCTTTGGCTCCTTTTCAAAAGCTCCTTGTTAATTTATGGTAGAGTGTCTTATTGATCATCCCTCGGAGGCATAATGATCTTCCATTAATATTGTCTTTGATTGGCCCCTGGTACTAATTTTTAAAGCCTGTTTAGAGAGGGGATATTGGACCAATTGTAGACTAGCTCCATTATCACAGTACCTGAATTAGTCACTTGTTCAGAATCAATCCTTTCATGGCTGAATGTGATTTACACAAACAATGGGAGTTTATCGTCAGGGGAAATTTACAATAATATTCAACTGAGAATGTCAGTCACAGGTTTGACAGAACAATAGATTTATCTTAATACAGCAAAGAGGGCATTGATGAGGCATGATCGTATTTGTCTGCCTACCAACAGTTTAACAATATTGGTTATATATATATATATATATATATATATATATATGTAAAGGTGACTTCTACTTCCTAAGCCACCCTGTATTTTCTATCTTAAGTCCTCAGGTTACAAGTGTGTCTGAGGTAGGTCCAATTCATCCACCTTTTCATATCATATCTCACTGATTGAGCCTCTGAAGCATGCCATGTGCCTTGAAAATCCAAGACTCAATGCCCCAGCAATTCACAGCACCCAGTCTGGGTCCCCAGGATGAACTTAGAACCCGGGGTTATTGTGGCCCCTTCAGTGCATACCATCAGGGACACCTCCCCCACAAAGTTCCCCAAAGCATCTTCAGTCATTCTTCCCCCCAACTGGAGATCAGTTTTCCTACTTTTCCTACCAACAGTCATGCATTTGTGTTCCCAGATGTGTTTGCTCCCTGATTTTCCCATCAGTATACCTCATACTTCTGATAGAGCTGTCTACCTGTCCAGGGGACCTCATCCTAGATTGACAGGGCATCCACCCAGTTAGACAATATCCCCTTCCCTCCCCTTCCCTTGACCATTTAATCCCAGCTGACATGAAGACCTACGATATAGCCACCATTGTAAGTACAATAATAGAACAACAGACCAAGGGGTCGGGACAGAGAGCCCACAAATGAAGACATCTCCACACAGACAACTGGTTTTTCGACAAAGTTTCAATCAGCATTAAACGGGATGCAGATGCCCTCTTCAATAAATGGTGTTTGAAAAACTGAATGTCTACCTGCAGAAAAATGAAAAAAGATCTATAGCTCACCCCATGCACAAAAAACAAACGCAAGGTGGATCAGAGAGCTAAAGGCAAAGCCCAAAGCTACCAGGGACAAATAAGTGAGGAAATTGGGACAGATCTAAGTGCCCTAGTACAGGGAATACATGGGCCACCAGGGATATCAAAGGACGCACACTCCATGGAAGACAAGAATAGATGGGTGGGACCGACTACAAATAAAAGACCTATGTACATCCAAAGACTTCATTAAAAGAGAGCTCCACGGATTAGGAAAAGATATTTCACAATGACGTAACCAAACAGACAAAGGACTAATTACTACAACCTACAGTCTATTCTAAGTCTGCAAAAAAATAAATAAATAACCACCCCCTAAGTAGGTGGTCAAAAGACCTGAACAGACGGTTCACGGAGGATGGCACTCAAATGGCTAAGAAACATAAGGAAATGTTCTTGGCCACTGGCCAGGCAGGAAATTCAAGTCCAAATCTAACCATCTAACTTCCATAACCACAACCCAATTAAAAGCAAAACAAACTGAGCGCAGCAAATGCTGCAAGGGGTGTGGTGAGATTGGAACTCTTAGTCACGGCTGATGGACTTATAAATACATACAGCCACTGTGGAAGACAATAGGACGATTCCTAAAACAAATGGCAATTGAAATACCATAGACCCAGCAATACCATTACTGGGCATGTTTGCAGATGTTTGCTCCCCCATGTTTATCACAGCACAGTTCACAAAAGCAAGCTGTTGGAAGCTGGCTAAATCCCTGTCAGAAGGTTGGATTGAAAAACTGGCACGTACACACAATGAAATTCTACATATTGCTGAAAGGCAGTGAAGAAATCGATAGATGAGAGATAAAGGGGGGTGGGCACCACCAAATGCCTTTGTAAGGTGACCAGACATCCTGCTTTTTAACAATTTGACAATGTCCCAGGGAGTTTTAAAATTAAAATAGATACATTACAATACTATTTTTGCGTTCTATGAACATTTTTGTTGCGCCATATAGACCAAAATTTTAATCAAGACACCCCCTCACCCCTCCTCCGGTCAATGGTGTCCCGCTTAAAATCTGTTCACTTTACTTTAGGGACATGAAAATCAGCTCTCCCTGACACAATAAAAGGGTTGGAAAGAAATCAGGCACACTAATTAGAGACTTATGGGAGAATCCAAACTGAGCATGTGCAGATCCAGGCGACCTAGGCCCAGGTGGAAGCCAACTCGGTCACATCCACGTTCGACTGGCACCAGCAATATGACATCACACAGGTGCGCCTAAGCCCGGCCAATAAGATCGGCCGGTGCCATCAACCACACCCTTGCCCATAATGGGGATAGAAAGTGATAAGGAGCAGATTGAAGCGAACCACGCCCTCTAGTTCGGATTCTCTCTTGCAAGTCGAGGGTCGGATCTCACCTTTGGGTGGCTTACACACCTGTGTGCCCTCTTGGGGCTGCGCCCTCTTGGAATTTCCTGCCCTTGACTCCGCAATCGGGATTCCAGTTCCTCTTTCAGTACCCCTTCCACGTGTTTTTCCGCGCTCCCCTGAAGCATTTCAGGTGACGATTGATTGTCAGTGGCGAGCTTTCCCACGCCCTTCCTTGCCCCACCCCACCAAATGGCCTTGAACACTTTTCAGGGAGAGTGTGAGACTACCATACCTGAAGCTTCCCCTTCCCTCTTAAAACTTACTTGGCTAGTACTGGAGGCCTAAGTGGAAGGAGAATGTTTCGGGGGCGATGCTCGCACCAGGTGTGCAAATGTGGTCTGCATGCAATTGACATATGTGTTGATCGTGATGGGAGTTGTATGAGCCCCCAATAAAATGATTTTTTTAAAGTTATTTGGATTTACAAAAGTGCTTCTGCCGTGTGAATTCTTTCAGGGGTGAGAAGCAAGAACCGAGTTAAACCAGCCCAGAAACCTACCAGAAATATGAAACACTTCATGACATGGAGGGATCTGAGAGGCATGCTGAGTGAAACTTGTCAATCGCAAAAGGACAAATACTTTAAGAGTCCACTGCAGTAGGCACAAGCAGCAGGACCGGCACAAGCTGAGGCTTTTCCGGCATCCAGTCTGCAGGCCAGTGGGACCACGCAGCCTGAGGGAGAGCCTGACTGGTATCCAAAAAGTACACCATCCTCTCTAGGTATGTATGGGTAGTTTGAATGCCCCAAGTGTGTCTCTTGAGGGTTACTTTGCCTCCTTTCACACCATCTGCATTGTATTGTGATGCTATCATCTGATAAATTAACATAATCCCAGCCTTAAAAACTTAATTTAGGGTTGACCCCTGGTGGTGTAGTGGTTGTGTGTGGATCTGTGGCCCACTGAGTTAGCAGTTCAAATTCCAAGAGCAAGGTTGGGCCTCCTACTCTCACCAGAGGGCAGTGATACCCACCCCCCCCCCCCAAAAAAAAAGAAACTTAATTTAACCTTCCCTTCTTCAGACCCCCTTTAAGTTCAGGTTAACACTGCCCAAATCAAATTATATCTACTCACATTAAGGTTTTATGATTTTTTGTTCATTTAGGTTTTTGATACTAGATATTCCTGAGCATGTGGTTGGTGTCCTGAAGGGATTAGTAAAACTCTTGAATATGTAGTCAAAAGATCATAAGAAAGGGTGTGCTAGGGTCCCTGAATCTTGACGCTTGTATCCAAAATCTTGGGCAGTCTGGAAGACTTAACATATCTAATATGACCCTGGAAGAATATAAGAAAAAAAATATGGGGCTGAGTCCCGGTGGCGTAGTGGTTGTGCGCGGGACTGCGGCCCACTGGGACGGAGGTTCAATTCCAGCAGTGGGGCTGGACCTCCTACTTCCACCACCAGAAAGCAGTGATGCCCCCCCCCCAAAAAAAAATATGACTTGTCAGTTACTGGTGGAATGGAATTATTTAGAGTTGGCATCAGAAGGCACATCTTTGAAGTATAATTTTACAGACAATAAATTGCATTTATTTAAAGTGGACAGCCTGACAAATGGTGACCTCTGTAAATGTCCATGAGTCATCCAAAGTGAAGACACCCATGCTAGCTATCAGCCTCCCAGGAGCTCACTCCCTTCCTTCTGGAAGTCCCTGAATGCTTCACTCAGGCAGAGGACTGTATCACACAGATTAGTGTCTGGACATGGTTTTCTGCAAGTCATAGAAAATCTAACTTACAATAGGGCAAACAAGAAAAAAACTATGATGAGCTTACATCACGGTGAGTTCTCAGGTAACTTGCCTCTAGGGTTGCTTAGTTCTGCAGCTCAGTGACAATACCCAGGACTAGGGTTTTATTTACATCTTTCTGTCCTCTTATTTGTCCGTCTCGCTCTCTTCCTAGTTGCAGTATGGTTGCCCTTATCCCAGTTCACATACAGATTTAAACATATCCAGCAGAAGCAAAGGCCACCTCCTTCTTATGTGTCTTTGTTAGGAACAAGGGA
>PVJH01042352.1:0-14343 GCA_004026705.1 Nesogale talazaci
GTTTGTAGTTGGGAAACACATTACATTTATTTGATTAAACATATTTTAAGGCTTTACTATTTTGGTGCTATGGTAAATGGACTTGTTTTAATAATTTAAGTTTTTTCACAGGTATACAAAGTGATTTTGTTTATTAATCTTGTAAACTACAATTGTACTGAACTCATTTATTAGTTGTAATAGTTGTTTTGTTTTTGGAGTTTTTGTTTTTTCTTTATTATTAAGCCATAAAGTAGTCTGCAAATACAAGTAATTTTACAATTTTCTTTTATTTTTATATCTTTGGTTGTTTTCTTGCCAAACTGTCCAGAATAGAACCTCTAATACAATGTTGAAGTGGCTAAAATGCATGTTTCATCTTATTTCTGACTGTTGGGAAGAGAGCACCTGTGATATTTAGTTATTAAGTATGATGTTTGTTGTAGGTCTTTCCTACATGCCTTTGATTGTGATGATAGTCTAACCATGTATCTCTAATTAATATTTTTATCAGGAAAGGGTGGTAATTTTGTCAAGTTTTTTCTCTGATTCTATTAATATAGTAATTTTATTTTATTCTTTTATTAAATTAATATAATGAGTTGTATTGATGTATTTTCTTAATTAAACCAATGGTATTTCATATAGTAAACCTGGGGTCAAGCCCTCTTGTTCATGCAATGTCATCCTTGCTGTATGTTGGATTCAGTTTGCTAGTTTTTTGTTTGTTTGTTTTATTTAGATGAATGGACTTGTTAGTCACCAAAGACTCAAGGTTCATTTCAATTTTACTTTTCCTCCTCTTTTTTTCGAAGCCACTCAAACCATTGTTTAGGTTTGAAGGGTAAAGAATCCAGAGGAATTTTTTGTTGTTGTTTTGTTTTCAAAAAACTTATTGTATGTGTTTTCATAATCCATCTCAAGAAATGAAATCAAACAATAACATCCTGTTAAACCTAGTTTTCTGGTATTTTGTTGAGGATTTTATCTGTCTATTCAAAGAGAATATTGCTTTGTAGTTTAGTTTTCTGCTGATGTTCTTGTGTGAATTTGGTACCAGAGTATTAATTGTTTCATAAAAATGAGGAGGGAAGTGTTTCTTCTGGTGTGTGTGTGTGTGTGTGTGTGTGTGTGTGTGTGTGTGAGAGAGAGAGAGAGAGAGAGAGAGAGAGAGAGAGAGAGAGAGAGATTGGTATAAATTTTTCTAATATTTGGTAGCATTTACATTGAAGTCATCAGGTTTGAGATTTCTCTCTTTCTTCTAGAGCCGTTTTGGGTTCCTTGTGTTTTCTAGAAATCTGCTCATTCCCTCTAATTTCTCTAGTTGACTCAAAGCCAAGCTCACTCACTGCCTCCCAGTCAGTTCCAACTTGCGGAGAGCCAAGAGTGGGCAGACCCGCCCCTGGGTGTTCCTGAGGCTGTGCATCTGATGGGAGCGGAAGCCTCCTCTTGCTCCCTCGGACCCTTCAAGGGTGACCCGCTGGCACATCACACCACCAGGACTGCTTACTCCTCTTCAGTCACAGTCACGCTTCCTCTTTGGTTTGGATTTTAAACAATTTGAGTCTTTTCTTTTGGAGGGGTCGGTCCAGCCAAGGGTTTGTCCAAGTTGAGGATCTTTTCCAAAAATCGTCGTTTGTTTATATTGACTTTATTATTTCCTTTTTTTCTACCAGCTTTGAATTTCGTTTGCTCGAGTTGAAAAAAATTAAGGTTATTCGCTGAAGGCTTCTTGTTTAGTATAAGTATTTACACGTCTAAGTCTGTTTTCAGCTTTTGTCTATCTTGAACTACTTTTCAAAGTATCTTGTAAGTTTTAGTTAAATGTGGATGTTTCCATTTTTATTCATCAGCAAATATCTCAACATTTCCCCTTCCAATTTCTTTTTTGATCCTTGCTTATCTATAAGTGGGTTGTTTAATTTTCCTATTTTATATAGATTCCAAATATCTTTGTTGTGAACCTCTAATTTTATTTCATTGTTGTCAAGAAATATACTTTGATTGCAACCCTTTTAAAATTGTCGATGTTTATTTTATGACTTAATATATAGAATATTCTGTCAAAAATTCTATGTACACTTGAGAAGAAGGTATATTCTTCTGTTTTTGGGTAGAGTGCTGTATTTATTAGCTCTAGTTGATTATATATAGCATGTTGATGTCTTCTACTTCTTTGTTGATCTACAAGTAGTCACTTTTTTGTTTCATATATTTTAGAGTTGTATTTTTAGTAGGAATGTTTTTCATACTTAACAATATGTCTAAGTAGTGTTTGATGAATTTTATTAAACGCTTAAAGAAGTATTAATACCAGTCCTTCACAAACACGTGCAAAAAAATACCAAAGTAGGAGACACTTCCTATCTTTTAGTATTATTATTATATGAGGGGATTATTGCCCTGGTACCCAAATTAAGCAAAGGCATCATAGGGAAAGAAATTATAGTTTTTTTTGGGGGGGGTCATCATTGCCCTCTGGTGGTGGGAGTAGGAGGCCCAACCTTTGCTCCTGTGGAGCCGCTGCTGGAATTGAACTTCCATCCCAGTGGGCCACCGTCCCGCGCATAACCACTATGCCACCGGGGCTCAGCCAAAACTATAGTTTTATTGCTTCTTTTTTATATAGAAATCATTTTATTGGGGGCTTTTACAACATCCCATATATCAGTTGTACCAAACACCTTTGTACATATGTTGTGATCATTGTTTTCAAAACATTTTCTTTCTACTTGAGCCCTTGGTATCAGCCCCCCCATCCCCGCCCCATGAACCCTTGATAAGTTAAAGATGATGATGATGATGATGATGATGATGATGATGATGATTGTTTAACACCGTCTGCTGGCTCCCTTTACCCACATTCCTGTTACTTATCCCCGTGGATGGTGGTGCTAGTAGTGATATGTCGATCATTGTGAACAGATTTCCCTTTCTCCCCCGATGTCCTCCCCTTACACCTACCCTCCTCATATCATGACTCCTGTTACTGTTCCTGGGGGGGTTATCTGTCCAGGATTCCATGTGTCAAGAGCCCTTATCTGCACCAATATACATGCTCTGGTCTAGCCAGATTTGGAAGGTAAACCTGGGGTCATGTTAGTGGGGGGAGGAAGCAGTAAAGAATTAGAAGAATATTGTGTGTTCCTTCAGTGCTATACTGCACCCTGGCTTTTTATGATACAAAAATCTTCAGTCAAAAACTAGCATGATAAATCCAGTACAACATGATGTAGACGGTCTCAACTTTATTCTATAAGGTATCCAAGACATAAGTTTTTATTTATGATCACTTCTCCATCCAAGAATATTATTTTCATACACTTGGTCCAAGATGGCTTAAGCATGTTTGCATTTTTGGAAACAGGGAATAAAAAAGAAACAGGGGGGCATATTTTATACATTTCAAAACAGCATTTAGAATTAAATATATCACTTGGTTTCAGGTATTATTGGACATTTTGTCTAGCTGCACTGAAGATTGGAAAATCTCATACTAACCGTGCTGGGTGACCATGAGCCTAGGAGAAATTCTGTCGGTAAACAAAGTGTCGATACTAGAGAGCAGCTAGTCTCTAGTACAGTGTTTTTTTTTTTTTAGGCATCACTGCCCTCTGGTGGTGGGAGTAGGAAACCCAGCCTTTGCTCCTGGGAGCCGGAATTGAACCTCCATCCCAGTGGGCTGCAGTCCCGCACACAACCACTACGCCACCGGGGCTCAGCCCTCTAATACAGTATTTTGTTAGCATAGATAGACCCTAGGTAAAATGATTGCCTGCCTGTGAATCATTTTATATGAATCCATGCAAAGAATAGACAAAAACATAAAGGCAAACACTCAAAAGTGGGCTGACGGGAAAGGATGGGAAGCTGATATTAAGGGCTCAAGTGGAAAAGCGGCTATTTGGTAAAAGATGACAGCAGCAGACATGTGAAGGTGCTTGGTAAAGTGCATGTATTTATGTATTGTGAAAAACGTTGTACGAGCCCCCAATAAAATGATTTTTATTTAAAAAAGCACTCAAAAATGGAAAATAGGGGCTGAGCCCCGGTGGCGTAGTGGTTGTGCGCGGGACTGCGGCCCACTGGGATGGAGGTTCTATTCCCGCTCAAAGGAGCAAAGGCTGGGCCTCCTACTCCCACCACCAGGGCAGTGATGCCTAAAATAAAAAAAAAAAAATTTTTTTTTTAAGTGGAAAATAGGTCTATATGTCTATATTAAATGCAATAGAACTCGTACTGGTGGCCTAGTGGACTTTGCGTTGGGCTGCTAACGGCTAGGTCAGCAATCCAAAATCACCAACTGCTCTCTGGGAAAAGGAAGAACCTTCCAGTAAAAAAGTTACAGACTCAGAAACCCATGAGGGCAGTTCACTAAGAGTTGGAATTGACTCAATGGCAGTAAGTTAAGTAGAAGTAAGTAAAGTTCACTTTTTTTTTTGCATCCAGAATGAACTATTTATTCCAGATGAAAATTCACTTTTAAGTGCAAAGAAGGTGATGAATTTGATCATTGAAACCAGAAGTAAATACACTTCCTGTGCTATGCATACTATTCCAGAATATATAAAACTCAGAGCTTCATTTTTGTTTTATAAAAAGAGCATCACTTTTAAGTGCAAAGAAGGTGATGAATTTCATCATTGAAACCAGAAGTAAATACACTTCCTGTGCGATGCATACTATTCCAGAATATATAAAACTCAGAGCTTCATTTTTGTTTTATAAAAAGAGCATCACCTTGACATCAAACCTGATTTTTTAAAAGCACATGCCAAGAAAATGCTCACTTCTGGTGTGTTTGTTCATACTCTCAGCTATGCTACTTACTAGCTGTGTGATCTTGAAAAAGTTCCTTAGCCTTGCTATATTTCAGTTGTCTTATGTGAGGTAAGATTCATAATAACACCTACTTTATAGAATTGTCATGAGCTAATACATTTAGAATACATAGAGTTGTGACTGGAATGATCAGACTCTCTCAATAAATGTTCACTAATGCATATAAATAAACTAGCAACACTTTTTGTTTACTTCCTAAAATATAAGACATCATATGCTCAACACTACAGTAACATCATGATTATTTTCAAACCACTCCTATAAAACACAGTACTACCTGCTATCACTGCTATTCTCTTGAATTGTTCAAAAAGGAATAACCTGTGCAATAAGAAGAGAAAAAATACTGGGATATATCTGTCTGGAAAGACAAGATTTTTATTTATATGATTATCTACCAATGGAAACAAAAAATGAATTTAAAAATAATGTGACTGGGGCTGAGCCCCGGTGGCCTAAGTGGTTGGGTGCAGGACTGTGGCCCGCGGGCTTGGCGGTTCAAATCCAGTGGCGGCTCTCAGGAACAGCGCTGGGTAGTGCCCACGACCACCAGAAGCAGTGATGTCCGAAAAAAAACCCAAAAATAAATAATGTGACTAAATTAGAGAAAATAACTGTTTTAAAATAAATACAGGTAACCCTTGACTTGTGATGTGTTCAAGATACTCTGAACCATACTTAGGACAATCCACTTTTTGTATTTTTTTTTCTTTGAGTGGGAAAGGTGACATCTTATTGTTAGTAACAGTCCACATATACTACCTAGTGTGTTGCTATATGTAATTTGCTGATTTTATCATTCTTGTGGCATTCTACAAAGACAAAGACCTGAATTTGAAGGATCTTTTTTGTTTGTTTGTTTGTTTGTTTTGGGCATCACTGCTCTCAGGTGGTGGGAGTAGGAGTCCCAGCCCCACTGCTGGAATTGAACCTCCGTCCCAGTGGGCCGCAGTCCCGTGCACAACCACTATGCCACCGGGGCTCAGCTGGTTTGTTGAATTTATTAAGCAAAATTTAGTTTTATCTTTATCTTTTATTTAGATAAAAATAGTTTTATCTATTACTAAAGTAATAACTTTATTAATTTGGGACCACATCTATCAACTATACTTGCTAGCAATAGAGCAATTATACTTCAGAGTAAGATTAAAGATTATTTGAGATTCTGGATTAATTTTTCTGTTGCTGAAAATAGGTAGAAATGCTCTAACAGATAGTGTTTTCTTTCTCATTGCGAGTTATTAGAGTTTAAAATATGCTATTAATATTTTATCTTAGAAGTCACTTAAATTTTTAATAGTCACTCTTAATGTATAATGGAGCTTAGAATAAATACTGGAATGAAATGAGTTGCCAGCTCTAATGATTCCTGTTTTATTCATTCTGACATTTTATTCATTTTATTTTTTCTGGCATTACCACTGAGAAGACAAGAGGAAAACTTTATTCATAAAAATATGCTTGTAGGGGCTGAGCCCTGGTGGCATAGTGGTTGAGTGCGGGACTGTGGCCCACTGGTTTAGCGGTTCAAATCCAGCAGCAGCTCTCCAGGAGCAAGGCTGGGCCTCCCACTCCCACCAGAGGGCAGTGATGCCCCCCAAAAACAAAACAAAAATAGGCTTGTATTGATTGTTACTGTTGCTGTTAAGATACCATTGAGTCAGTCCTGAGACATGCGATCCTATGTACAACACAAGAAAACACTGCCTGGTCTCCTGTCCCTGCGCTTAAGCCCATAGTTGCAGTATGTCAGTGTATCTGCTTGAGGACCTTCCACTCTCCCAAGTGCGATGTCCTTTTATAGGGATTGATCTCTCCTGACGACTTATCCAAAGTGCTACATAGATGAAGACTCCCCACCCTTGGCTCTCAGGAGCACTCTGGCTGTATTTCTTCTAGTACAGATCTCACTCACTGCCTTTGGTCACTACTGACACATGTGATCCTACAGGGCAGGATAGAACTGCCCCTGGGAGTTCCTGAGTCTGTAGTTGTTGGCAGGAATAGAAAACCCCTTCTTTCTCTTGTGTTGCCGCTGGTGGTTTCTAACCACCAACCTTTGGTTAAGCAGCTCAGTGCTTAACCACTTTGCCACCAGGGCTCCTTCAGACACATCCGTTTGCCCTTGCCGCAGTCATGTTACTGTCGATCTTTTCTCTCTCGTACCACAGTGCAAATGCATGGATTCTTCTGCGGTCTTCCTCACTCAGTGTCCAACCATAACATGGATCAGGCTCACGTTAGTCCTCAAAATGACGTCCTTGCTTCTCAATGCTCTAAAGAGGTCTGTGTAGTAGATTTACCTAATGCAATGCATCTTTTGATTGTTTTGTCTAAACTGTAATGGTATTTTTAGGCCACCACACTTTCAAATGTACAAAACTACTTTGAATCATAATATGCCTAAAATAAGACTCATATCTTTTATAAATATCCATTTTTATATCTCATAATTAAAAATGTAAAATCTAATTGATAAGACTCCTTCATTTCATATCAAGGATAACCTAGAAAACATTAAAGGAAACTTGATTTCTCTATATGTGTTAGATACATTTTGCTCTTTTTAAATCATGAGCAGCCATATTGAATTGAGTGACAATAAAGATAGAGAAGAAATTAGCAGATGGTTCATAAAACACCCCTCACTTACTTTAAAGTCACACTTGTCTGATGTCTTAATTTTTTCAGCTTTCAATTAAAGTAATGTTAATGAAGCAATCAATCAAAAAACCTGAAATGCTTGAATAAATAACAGTCATTATGGTACAACATTAATTTAGGGAGGGTATTTGTATATTTATCTCATCGTTCAGTTAGTGATTCACAATCCACTGATGAAACAGTTACTAATTGAAATTCACCTCTACTACTTTGTACGAAGTACAACAGCATACTCATTAAAGGAAAGGATGATGAGACTGCATCTCACTTATTTTGGACATGTTGTCAGGAGAGACCAGTCCCTAAAGAAAGACACCATACTTGGTAAAGCAGAGGAGCAGTGAAAAAGGGGGAGACCAGTGAGAAGAAGGATCAATACAATGGCTGAACAATGGCCTCAAACATTAAGGAATAATTTTGAGGATGGCACTCGGTGGTGTTTTGTTCTGTTGTATGTTCAATATTTTTATTGATATTTGACTCCATGGCAACAACAACAGTATATTTCCTTCAATTGTCCCTTACAAATATACTATGTTTCATCCAACACTTTATCTTTGGTTGCAATTTTTTCATAGAAATTGTGTTCATTTTTCCTTATATATATAACCAATATCTAGTTGCTTGACTGAAAACCTGAGTATATTGGTTCTTCAGTTCCCTCCTGTAATTTTTGAAATTCTCAATGCCATCGAATCATAGTGACCCTATGAGTTTATGAGACTCAAAGTCTACAGGAGGAGAAAGCCCTATCCTTGTCCTGTGAGCAACTAGTCATTTTGAACTGCTGACCGACCTTGTAGTTAACAGCCCAACATGTAACCCATGCTACAAAGGCTGTATCATACATTACAAAGGCAGCTTTTATACAGTTTTTATATTCATACTGCTTGGGCAGTATGAGTAGGCAAATTATGTTTCCAGGTAATTATTTTTTGTTTACTAAACTATTACTTCTGTGCTCAGCATTTCAGTAGATCAACTTGATGGCAGTGGATTTTGTCATTTCATAAAAATAGAAACAGTGTTTGTTTTTCAGTGGTTGATTTACTTTGTTCAACATAATGTCCGCCAAGTTTATCCACATTGTAAGATGTTCTGAGAGCTCATTTTTCTTTATTGCACAATAATATTCCATTGTGTATGTGTACTAGATTTTATATATCCACTTATTAGGTTGTTTCCATTTTTTTTTTGCTGTCATGAATAGTGCTGCAATGAATAAAATAATGCATAAAATAATAGTTTCATTTTAACTTAATAAGGTTGAGATAAATGGTTCTCAGGTTCTCTTCCATAAATCTACCATTCAGAATTAACACAAATGTATTAGAAAAACATAATTCTGGACCTAGGTTTACAGCATCACATTCTATAGATTTTAATCATTTCTATTTCTGACACTTTAACTGTCATCTTAGCCTTTATAAATGCTGATTTTTAATACTTTAGAAGTATTATTTTTGCCTTTTGACTGAACATGACTGTTAGTTTGACTAAATTTATTGATAATAGTAACCAGCAAAATAGTAAATGTATTCTTTAATTAAAGATGTTTTTTTCTTTTGAAAATGATGAGTAAATAACAAAATGGAAACAAAATTTTTGTATATTATAAATAAAAATTCTAAGTAAATACTAACGTGGAGAATATTCAAAACATGGCAGGTAAGAGTGTTTAGTATTCTTACAAAATCTATAAAAATCTATTCTTAATCTATAAAAAAATCTATAATTTATAATCTATAGAAATCTTAAAATCAAATATCAACTATAAAATTGTGTTAAGTCACTTGACTAGAGGAGCAAATATAGTGATGACACTCGTGTGTGTAAGAAAAAAACTTTATATCAAGAAGTTTTATATATACTTCTTGATCAGGAACGCATCCCAGCCCAGTCCCACTCAAGCCCATAAGCCCTATCCTAGTCCATAAGTCCCTCTAAAGACTCTTGCAATCACAAGCAATATTGCAGAATGCAGGAAGATCACAGGTTGGTGGGTGCAGAGTTCTGTGAATCATGTGGTGGTGACTCTGGCTGCAATCTGGGTCAGTCAGCAGGAAGTTGAAGGCAGAGAGAGAAGGGGAGGTTCCCAGGAACCTCCTTCTGAGAAGGCCACACCCACCTGGAGTCACACCCACAGAGTCACCTGATTGGCCGGCTAGACTCCACCCCTACACTTTTATATATCTTTAAGTTGACATGAAACTGATGTAACTACCACAAAAATTGTCTAATGATGTTCGGAAATAAGTAATTCACAAACGGAGTTGGACTTAAGAAATATTCAAAAATATTAGAAAAGAACACATTAATTCTACTAGATGTTATCTTTGTGCCTACCCACCATACAAATTGACATCGAGTCAGAGATATGAAAGAAAATTTTTATAATCCACAACAAAAAAGGTATTTATATATATGAATATATTGTATATATATTCATATTAACATATACCATTGGCAGAATTTCCATGTGTTGTAGGTCCTGTCTAGAAAGGTGGAAAATCAAAATTTTAAAATAATTAAAAAATTTTTTATTGACACAAAAATGCTTCCTAGGAAAAGGCTTTATAATCATTCAATGATAATGCCCCAAATGTGGACACATAATATTAGAAGTAAGTAGACATAGAAAAGTACCTGAAAGAATATGTGCCCAGATATTGATAGTGGATAATTCTGAGTTGGTAAATTCTTGATATTACCTGTTTTTATTTTACTTTTTTATTTTATGAAATACTTTTAAGTTGGAGAGACATTATTAATAGTTAAAAAAATTAAATATTAAGAGAATATTTTAATTTTCAGAAACTTCAGAATGAGGCACTAATATGAGAATCAATCGCAAAATGAAGGAATTGATAGTGATTCCTTGCTGCTCTGTTGCCCTTGATTAAGCCCCACTAGGAATTCTACACCCTTCTTTCCATTGATTGTAATGCACTGTTGTTCTCTTGTCCCTGTGTTAGTCCATGCCCCCCTTCCTTTCTCGCCCCTCCCCTTCTCTCACATCCACCAGAATCATTGGCCCCATTCTTTTCATCTCCAGATAGTTTACCCCGCCTGTCTTATCTAGATATGCAGAGACATGGATAGACACAAAAAAACAGACAAAGTCAAACAGAACAACAAAGGACGTCAAAACCTACGAAGTAACAACAACAAAATAACCACAAAAAGAAAGCCACTGACAGAAATAGTTCAAGGTCTGTTAGATGGCCTTTACGAGTGTTGTCTGGTTGAGTCTACAGGGGTGTCACACTCTCTCTCCAAAGTCTATTTTGGTATTCCTTGGCGATTTCATCACTTTGCTCCCCTTGCTGCTCTGTTGCATGTTCTTAATGTTTCATCTGATGGGTTCAGATTGGGCACATTTCCCAAACTACGTCTCCAGTTTTGTCTCCCATAGTGGTTCAGCGATGGACATTTTGCCTTGTGGTGGGCTGGTCCTATGGTCTTCTCTATGCATCGTCTCTTCTGAGTAGGAATTTTGTCCTCGGAGATTGGTGGACCAGGATGTGTTCAAATCATTCTCCATTCCTCTTCATTTCTCCTGCATTCTCTAATCAGAAGTGCTCCTCTCCCCAAACTGTTGCTGCCCTCTGAAGTGTATTCTTCTGGGAGGGAAGTTCCTTATATTTCTCATGCCTTATATTTTACTCTTTTTCCTTCTCTTGTGTTTGTAAATCTTACAGTGGCACTATATGTTGTATATGTGATAAAAACTAAAAACCAGAGACTCACTGCTGTTGAGGTATTCTGACTTACAGGGACCCTAGAGGACAGTGTAGAACTGTAAGTAAATCTTTACTGGAACAGAAAACCTTATCTTTCTCCCAAGAAAGGATTAGTGGATTTGAACCACTGACCTGTTAGGCAAACACTCAAAATGGTTAGGCCTTCTAAACAGCTTCTGATTCTGTTTAAGTGTTTGTATAATATTAGCTCTCTCACTTATTCCCCAGGCATAGATCTGCTGAGTGTTTGATTCAGTGAATTAATATTACTTCTTATATGCCAGACTACTTGATCTGTGGTACCCTCATGAAAATGGAATATTTTGGTTGAATGACCATTTGTAAACATTAAATGCATTCTTGTCATCCAGATCTCTAGGAGTATATTCATTATGCAAGCCTTAATTTTCATACACATTTTTTAAAACAGTCATTTTTTTTAAAATTCATTTTATTGGGGACTCATACAGCACTCATCATAATGTATACATACATACATACATACGTTGTGTCAGTAGTTAAAACAGTCATTTTTTATGGAAACTGAAATAATTACATTTGTAGGAATTTTACTATTTGTGGGATTTTTTTCAAAAGCTATATTTTGTTCATAAATCTTCAGAGTTGACTAATTTGTAGCTAGACTTATTTTCAATATATGTTAATTATTAGTATGGGAAAGTATGAGGGGAGAAAGATGGGGAAGGATGTGACATCTTTTCCCAATTGTTTTCTTTTTCTAATTCACATTTTAGAAAGGCCAAATATATTCCAGACATTGAAGTATTTTAATTCTGGCAGCCATTGAGCACATTGGCACTTCAACTTTAGCTGTTCAGAAGTCTGCCAGTAGATTGTTTAAAGTTTTTATGCCTCAAGGAGCAGATGGCTCTATAACAAACGTGGTTTCAGATTTTATATTTCATCTGAAATGCATTTATATAATTTAGCATGTTAACTTTCAGCTAGTCAGGAGGATTTAACTCTTTGCTGGGCAATGCATTATAATTAAATGTAGGATGATTACATGGTTAACTGGCCAAATCAGGACCCAGTATAGATGAAAGAGAGTACTACTAATAATTATACTAGGACAACTGGTGTAAACTAGATCATAATCTCTTTGGGCTTCAAGTAAATGTCAACGCCGAGATTCAAATGACTCAGCCTCTTTAGCTTCACATCTCTACCTACAAGAATATATCATTTATCTGTAACAAACTATCCTAAACAGAGTGACTTTAAAAAATTACTATTTTGCTAATACTTGACCTTGTGGACTGGTAGTTTGGGCTGAGATGTCTGGAACAGTTGGGGTCCTTTTTCATAGGAATGATTGTCTCTCACAAATTATTCACATTTTCATACAAAATGTGCTCACCATCCTCTGAACTCACATGGACAGGGGAAAATTGCCCTTGTGGGTTTGTAAGACTATTCTCTATGGAGTAGTGCACCTCAGCTTTCTTCTGCAAAGCTGCAAGGGGTTTCAAACTGCTGGCTTTGTGGTTAGCAGCCCAATGGGTAAACACTACGCCACCAGGGAATTTTGACCCAGTAATCGACCCAGAGTTGATCATCCAGTCATCTCGATTAGATCTGGATTTAAATGATGCTTTAGTTTGGTACTTTCGTGTACTTCCTCTATTTATTCCTACACATCAACCATAAAGAGTGAGATAGGAACAAACTGCAAATAAGCTTAATGCCATCCAGTCAATTCTGACTCATAATTACCCCTCTAGGACAGGATAGACCTTGCCCTATGCATTTCTAAGACTATACATGATTATGGGAGTAGAAAGACTACTCTTCCACCTGAGAAGAGGATGGTAGTTTAGAACTGCTGGCCTTGTGGTTAAGTAGCCCAACACATAACCCACCCAGTACACCATGATCATAATCCACACTCACATTCAAAATGAAAAGAATAGGCTGGGATTCTTGGTGTTGCTGGAGACTCGTGGCCTGTCTGTAGTCTACGAACTTTGACAATTGGCAAAACCTTGTGTGAATGTATTTTCATCCATGTGAGCCAGGTTGAGGTTCAGATTGGCAATGCCTCTTGGGAACACTGCTGCCTGGAGCAAAACATTGAGCCCAGTAGCACCATGGCCAGCAACAAGACCCTAGGAGTGGTGATAATTCATTCAACACCTTCTTCAGTGAGGTGGAGACTGGCAGACAGGTGCTCTGACGGGGCTGGTTTTATAGATCTAGAGTTTGCTGTCCTAGGTGGGGTAATAACTGACATTTATAAGCAGACTTTCCACCCTGAGCAGCTGAGAAATGATGAGACACTGCTAACAATTATGCCCATGGGGATTATGCACTGTGGGGACAGAGATCATCAACTTAGCACTGGAGCGAATCTGAAAATGGACAGACCAGTGCTTTGGACTTCACGGCTTCCTGATCATCCCGTTTTCAGGGACAACAGTGGCTTGGGCTTCAGATCCCTTCTGATGGAGCAGCTTTCTGTTGATTAAGCCAAGTAGTCCAAGTTGGAGTCTGCCAACTAGCCTGCGCCTCAAGTGTCCACGGTAGTTGTGAAACCCTATGACACCGTCTTGCCCACATACGCCACTCAGATTGTATCTCATGGTGGACAAGGAGCCCATCTAACACATCTGCCACCAGAACCAGGACATTGGGCACCTGAAGTACACCAACCTCAATTGGCTCATTGGCCAGATTGTCACCCATCCCTGACCCTCTGCACTTTCCTGTCACCCTTTATGTGCACTTCATGGAGTTCCAGAGCAATCTGGTGCGCTACCCATGTGCCCACTTTACCCTAGTGCCCTACTTAGCTATTGTCTCAGCTGAGAAGGCCTACTGTGAGCAGCTCTCAGTGGCTGAGATCTCCATTGCCTGCCTTGAACCTGCCAACCAGATGTACACAGCCTTCTCTACCATGGAGACCTGGTGCCCAAGAAAGTGATGACTCTATTACCACCATCAAGACCAAGTACAATATTCAGTTTGTGGACCCACCGGTTTTGAGATCAGCATCAACCAAGACCTCAGGCAGTGGTGCCTGGGGGGTGGGGGTCCTGCTGGCCACGGTGCAGCAGGCCACCTGCATGCTAAGCAGTACCACAGCCATCACTGA
>PVJH01042353.1:0-14352 GCA_004026705.1 Nesogale talazaci
GGAGCTGCAGGTCAGGCGTTCCAGGTACCTTGATCCAGGCAAAGAAGAGGTTGACGGCATTCATGTTGTTGTACTGCGTCTGCCAGAAGGCCAGGAACTCGAAGTCAGCATATATGTTAGGCTGCTGTAGGAGTTTCCCCATCAGCCGATTCACCTCGAGGGTTCGGAATATGTGAAAGGCCACCGCCACAAGGGAGAGCTGTCAACACAGAAGGCAGGAGGTGTTGCAGAAGTCAAAGCCATCTCCAGGGAAGGTCAAAGATAAGGTCAAAGATAAGCTCCAGGGGAGCTGGGGTAGTAAGCCAGGTTGGGGGGGGGGGGTCTCCTTTTCTGTTGGGTTCTTGAATGTCTCTGGTTCCATTGGGCACGGCTAAGATAAAGGGGGCGGGGGGGAGCATCTAAAGTATTTTCAAGTCCAAGAGAAGATAATTGCATAGACAGCACTGCTACTGGAGTCTTTGGTTATATAGGGTTGGAGGGAATCGGAGACAAGGAATTTTAGGTCCCACCACCTCTTTCCAGCCTCATCCAACAGTGAGTGAATCGCTAATAGGAAGGAAGTCAAGGTCGGCATAGATGAGAAGAAAATGACAGGGATTTCAAAAGAGAGACCAGAAAGGCAAGAGGCAAATGAACAGAGGGTCAAATACATAAAGAAGAGAATGGGGTCTGGAGGAAAGGGGATGAGGGAGGCAGGGATTTCTAAGGGTCAAGGCGGGAGAACATCCATCTCTCGCTTGGAGAGCTACCACACAAGGATCAGAAGTCATCAGGAGAACCTGGCACTCTAAAAGGAAAAAGTTGGAGGCCCCGATCAGGTCCATGCCACGCCTCCTCCCAAGATGCCCCGAGTTCAGGACAGCCATCCCTCACCAAGATAACCACCAGGTCTAGGATGTTCCAGATGCTACTGAGGTAGCGAAGCCGGTGCATGTGGAGCTCCAAGATCTCTTCCACCACATAGTAGAAGATGAAGACACAGAAAATGACCTCACAGCCAATGAGGAAGAAGTCCCAGTTGCTGACATAGCGGATCAGCTTCACCGTTCGGATCTGCCAAGATGGGATGGCGCCTCCTGTGGCTGGAAACTCCACCACCAACCTACGTACAGAGGGGTGGCTGGGAGGTGGCCTGGGACATTTCCTCCCACCTCTTCTCCCTACCCAGCCGTGGGAAAACATGAGTAGGGAAGGTCCTCAAGCCCAGGGGAAGGGAATCCAGAAGCAGAGATGGAGGAATACCAGGGGCGGAGGTGCCCACCTCAGAACACAGAAGAGATTGATGTTGGCATTGTAGACGGAGAAGTCGATGAAGATCACTCGAGTACCCCGGTCCAGCCACAGTCCCTCCTGTAGGTCCCGGAGTACCTCTGCAGTGGCCTGTCGGGATCCCAGGAGGTCCAGATAGTAGCCGCCTCCACTATAGCTTGTGAGTTGGCCCCAGTGGGAGGAGCCTCCCAACTCATCCTGTGAGTGGTAGGTCCACCTGCCCCAGAAGAAGTCATCTGAGCAAAGAGAAGCCCCCACAGCCCCAGAACTCCCCATTCCCTCCCCCGCCCCCCGTAAGACAACACTCACACTCTATCACTGAGTTTTACTCTTCCGGGTTATTTCAGGCTCATGTCTTGTTTGCTACCAGTTACTCTTTGGGGAGGGAGGGTAACTGACACCTACAGTGTGCAAATGATGAGACCAGGCTCCATAATATCTGCAATTATCCAGCTAGTTAGTAGCAGGACTGACACTTAATAAAACACCTCTCGGGGGTTGAGCCCTGGTGGCGTAGTGGTTGAGTGCGGGACTGTGGCCTATTGGCTTGGCAGTTCAAATCCAGCAGCAGCTCTCCAGGAGCAAGGCTGGGTAACTCCCACAACCACCAGAGGGCAATGATGCCCCCCCCAAAAGAAAAACACCTCTCTTGATGTTTCATGTCAGCCTCCACTATGAATGACAACCCCAAGACCCACTCTTGAACTCATTGTGGGAAACATCAGGACCATAAACCTCACCAAAGATCCTCCTAGCTCTTGTGATGGCACAGTTGACTCTTAACCCCCTGATTCTTTGTTTTAGCAACTAAACTTTCTTCCAGGGAGTTCTGAGTCCAACCATGACTCCTTGGGCAATATCAAGGCTTGACTCATTAGCAGGTGGATAGAAATGCAAGTGCCTGCTCCACCAGACTGCTCGTTGAGTAGGAAAGTGAGACTCTGCCTTTTGTGTGGGGACATGCCTGGAGGCTATGCTCTGGAGACACCTGCTCTGTTGCTAAGCAACAAACTCCCAAAGATCACAGACGGAACTCAGGGAGATGCTCCTCCCCCCACCACATCCCCAAACCTCCCTGAATATGCCTCAAGGTTTTTATAAGGTTCCTCAACTTTTATGGTGGGTGCCCCTTAAAACGGAGCATTCTGTACCTAAGCAGTCTGAGATGGGATCTTGGAATTTGACTTCGCTTTCTACAAACAAGTCCAATTGTTAGCTAAGTTTGGGCATCTCTGGGTCTCCCTGAGATCCCGGAGCCTTGGAGGCTAAGCCTTGTGATATTAGAGGAAGCCCACTTACGCTGTGCCATTGAGGGGCCCAAAGGGGAGCTGCTCTTCTTTCTCTGGAGAGTAGGCATCGTAGCAGCTCAAAATGTCTTCGCGGAAGTCCTCGTGGACCACGCAGGAGTCGTTGCGGACCCTCAGCTGCCGCAGCCTCGGGACTCCCAGGAGCAGGTTCTCATAATAGATGAAGGAGTGGGAGCCCCGGCCCAGGCTCTGGTTGTTGTACCATTTGGTCCAGTACAAACTGTCCAGGAGGGGGCCCTGGGCAAACTGGATCACCAGTTGGGTTGGCTCTGCCCGCACCCGATCCTGCCCCTACCCTCAGAGCAACCTTTGCTCTCCCTCCTTGATTCCCAACTTTTCCCCAGTCTGCTGTTGGTAGACCTTTCAGCTGACCCAGGCATGCTCCTGCGGCCCAAACCTGAACTGGTTTCCCCCTTTATTGAAAAGCCTAGGGCTGAGCCCCAGTGGCGTAAGGGGTTGACTGTGGCCCTTGGAATTGGCAGTTCAAATCCAGCTGCGGCTCTCAGGAGCAGCACTGGGTAACTCCCACGACCACCAGAGGGCAGTGTTGCCCATTAAAAAAAGCCTAACCTCTGGTCACCAACTCTAGATGAACCCCTGACCTGACTCTGTCCCTCACCTCCCTCCGCCTGAACTTGGACGGACTCGTGGTGGCTTGTCTGGCCCATTGCCTCCACCCGCCCCCTGACTGACCTGACCTCTGTCACAGCATCTGATCTGTTGTCTGACTTCCTCGAGCCTCAGGCCTCCGGCCAATAAGAAGGGAAGGTCAAGGAGAGTTGATACTCACATTCCAGAAGTCGGCCATGCTGCTGATGGTCTGGAAGGAGACACCGGTGTCGGATGGAGTGTGCAAGAAGAGCTCGGACATCACCTTGGTGTAGTAGTAGGCACTGGAGCTTGTCATTCCGTAAGTCACTAGAAACCCAAATCGGGGTCCTGCTCATCATTCCTATCTCCATGTCTCCAAGGAAACAGGAAGCTCACTGCCCCCAGGGCCAAAGATCCACCCAGATCTACTCACTAGGATCGGCTATGGCGGATGAAGGCAGCCTTCATGACCAAAGAATGAATTAGGGAGCGTTGTAGTTATAAAAACTCCTCCTCCCCTCACCCCCTCAAACTCACCTTTGAAAGACTCACTTGTTGCCATTGAGAATGTCCATTTCCTTGTCCTAAACCATTCTTACCCACTGCCATCTATTCAAATTCCCAGAGCAACCTTATTGAACAGAGTGGAATTGCTTCACAGGACTCCTGCAGCGATTCATCGTGACAGGAGCCGATAGCTTCATTTCCTCCCCTTGAGCAGCTGTTGGGTTTGAACCACCATCCTTGTGGGTAATGCTTAACCTACTAAGACATTGAGGCTCCTCTTTCTTCCCCCATAACTCAGGGTTTTCCTCTCTGTGTATTAGATAGGCTAAGGTATCTGGTGCCCGTTCCCTCTGGAAAGGGCCTGGTAGTTACAGAACCACATGTCGGTTTGAGGATGTTATGAGTGAGTCTAGCCTGAGAATCAGATCATAGCCAATGAAGCACCTGCATGGGCATGGCTTTCTCATGAGGATTCTGGGAACTTCATCTCTTCCTCCCTGGAGAATGCTACACATTCTTGTTGACAAGCTACATGGAGCCATGCTTGATGGCAGCCAGAATTCTGGACCTGGAGGAGCCACGTGGAGATCCACATTAGAGGGGAGATGCTTCCACTGCCACTGGATCTACCACTGGCCTGTGATCCTCCTGCACTGGGCATCATTGCCTGTGCTGTGTGAGTCCAAAGAGGAATTCATGGACTAGTATCAGGGAAAAATGGGCTAATATTGGACTTATGGCCATGATCTGGCCTGGTCTGGGACTTTTCTCAACATACAGTTGCTCTTTTATATAAAACTCTCTCTTACCCGTGTATGAATGTCTCTGGATTTGTTTTGCTAATCAACCCAGTCTGACACAAAGACTCTGGCCAAATACTTTGCTATGGAGCTGTGGTCTCCAGGCTCCTGAAGTCAGTGTTTTTGCAGCCATGAGAGTAGAGGGTGCCTTTTCAATCCTGTCATGGCTAGCCCATCTGATGAGTACAGAGATCTCCTGAGAAAGGGGCTCAGAGCATCTCCAGATCAAAAACATCTGGCCGTTGCCTTTCAATCACACACACACACACAGAGTCCCATGTGCTTGGCTAGGACTGCGAAGGAAACTCTAAGTTTTCAGGTTTAAAAGCAAGGTTTGAGGAGACTAAGCCATTTATTTCACAGAAACTCAAAATAAACAAAATTATCAGATTGTGGAACTATTGTTTCTCAACATATCCTCCGTATACACTTCTATACATCTATGTCTGTGTAATATTTTGTGGGTTTTGATGAAGGTTACACAGCAGTTTAGCTTCCTGTTCAGCAATTTCCCCCTAAATTGCTCAGCTTTTCACACCACATATTTTCAGCCTGGTTGTTTCTCAATTACCTTCTTTTTTCTTTTCTTTTCTTGTGTGTGCGTGTGTGTGTGTGTGCGCGCGCACACGCCTCAGGTACAGATTTAAGGAGCAGCGATCAGTTCTGTATTCAACAATTCATACGTGTTTTGTATCCTCTCATTCATTGTCATCCCTTTGGTATAACGGTCCTAGCCCTATCTCCTCCCCATGTTTCTGTCTCCGCTCCTCCTTCTTGCCTAACTCTCCTGAACATGGTCCTTGCGTAACTGCTGCCCCCTTGGTCCCTAAAGGTCAAGTATGCTAACGTGTGTGCACATCAAGGCTACGTTTGTTCCCGCTAGAGACCTGTTTATTGTCTGGCTGGAATTTAAGTCACAGGGATAAGTTCAACTCCAGACCAATGTCTCAGGGTTCCCATCGGTCTCTATCTGAGCGGTCTTCTAAATGAATCTGAATTTTGTTCTACATCTGTCTCTCCTTCTGTTCAGGACCTTTTAATGCAATCCCTTTTGGAGCAGCTGGCAGGAAAAGCATGGCAGCATCTACTTCTTCTGGCTTCAGAGTAAAGGAGAATAATGTTCGTGGAGTCCATTAATCCATTGAACTGGCTATTTCCATGTGTCTTTGATGTTCATCACTCTTCTGTGCATCTTAGAGGCCTGATCACAAGCTTTTGAGACTCCAGTTGCTACTCTGGGTCATACACTTCTGAAGGTAATGTTTCTTGGAATTGCAACTTTCCCTCAAGCCAACATTCTGAATTTGGGCTTCTCGTCTCCTCAGCTGTGAGAAAATAATCTTCTGTTTGCGGACGTCGTCCACTCGCTATTTTTGTTATGGCTGCAGTAGACACCTAAGAAGGGTTTGGAACCAGAAGATGAGGTGCTGCTCTAACAGATACAGAAAGATTTGGAACAGTGGGAAATGTGTCATGGATAGAGGCTGGAAGAGTTTGAAGGTGCTTAATAGTAAAAGTCAATAGATATCACCATGGAAAAAGGAGAAAGGGTTGAAGTTGTCAAGGGTTCTGTCTTGCTTGAATCCACAGTCAATGCTCATGGAAGCAGCAGGCAAGGAATTCAAAGACACTTTTGCACAAGATAAGCCTGCTGCACAAGGCCTCTTTAGTGTTTGCCCCGTCAGGGAGGTAGTTTGGAGGACCAGGGCACACCTGACCCACCCCGGATGTGTTCACAGGCCTCCTACACATGTGAAAGTTGGATAGAGAATAAAGAAGGTCACAGAAGAAACAATTTGTTTGGATTGTGGTGCTGAAGAAGAATATGGAAAGGACACCATGGACAAACCAATCTGTCTTGGATGAAGTGTGGCCAGAATGCGCCTAAGAGGCAAGGATGGTGAGACTTCATCTTACATACTTTGGACATAGTGTCCGAAGGACAGCTCGCTTGGTTAAGTAGAGAGACAGCGAAAAAGAGGAAAGAGGAAAGTCCCTCGTGGAGACGAATTGGCTGCCCAAAATGGACTCGAGCATAGGGACACTTTTCAGGATGGTGCCGTGCTTGGAGCTGGTGAGCATAAGGTCATTGCGGGTCAGAACTGACCAGAACAGCAATAGTCGGAGCCTGGATTGTCTGGAAGAAACTCTTGGTAGAATTATGGACGTCAAAGACAATCCTGGTGAGGGCTCAGAAGGAAGCGGGGAGAGTGACAGGGAACATCAACTAACTGTCTCAGAGGATGGATGTGGAGGGCACCAGAGCCAGAACGTTGCATGTGGTCATCAAAGTGCTTCTGGTAGAACTGCACAGGAAAGGGCACCACTAGACTATCACGCACTGGATAGAGCGCGTGCGAAATGTGGATGAAAGCTCAAAGTCATAAGAAAGGCCAGACTGACAGGTGAGAGAGAGACAAGTGGGACCTCCAAGACTATGACCTTCAGTCATCCTCCGGGTTCGGAAGCAAGGCCACAGCCTCATTACCCCTTTGAGGTCAGAGACGCGGCATCTACCCAAGGACAAAACCCAGACATGGCTGCATGGACGTGATGAGTGGGTGCGTTGTCAAATGTGAAATTGATGATCTGCTCGGTAAACCTTCACCTAACTCAGAGTACAAAATAAAATGAGAAACAAAGGTACTTCTGGGGAGACTTTAAAAGAAAACGATGGGCATGGAATTGGATGATGGAGGAAGGACGCTGCTTTTTATGTATTGGCAATGACCTTGTCTGAAGGATGGCCAAATCTTTGATGGAAGCTAGAACTTGTAAGTCAGTGGTTCTCAACCTTCCTAATGCTGAGACACTTGAATACAGTGTCTCATGTGTGATGCCCCCCCCCAACCACAAAATTATTTTTGTTGCTACTTCATAACTGCAATTTTGATATTATTATGAATCTGGTAACCCTATGAAAGGGATGTTGGATCATTTGGCCCCAGGATGGAATATGCTGAAAGTCTCACCCATACTTGATTGAGATGATTTGGAGGATGCTATTGGGGGGCTTTGAGTTGATGTAAAACTTTTGGGATGAGGTGATAGGGTGAATGTGCTTTGCCAAAGGGTGGAATGTATGGATTAAGTTATATCCTCCCAAACATGTGTGTTGCAAATCGTAATCTCTATGGCCAGGGCTGTTATCCTCTCTGTCCTTGTCACATCACCTGGGCAGGATTAGTGGAGTATATAAGGGGGTACCCCAAAACACTGGAATATTTTTTGAAAGCATATATATAATTTTTCTTATTATTTACCCCCAAAATGTATCATCTTCAAAGGATTCTGCATAAGAGTTCACACATTTGTCAAATCTACTATTCCTTTCTTTTTCAATGTTTGGATGGCTGACAGCACCTCCTCTGATCTTTTCTTCGCTTTTTCTGCATCATCAGATCACTGTTCTTCATGTCTCCTTTCATTCATGGAAACAAAAAGAAGTCACATGGTGTGAGGTCAAGTGAGCAAGGTGACTGGGATAAGAGCCATGCTGGGGTTTGTTTGTTTTTTTGCCCCAAACTGGCACACTGAGGTGGCTGCATGAATAGGTGCACTGTCAGGGTGCTAAAACCAGTCCCCCATCTGCCACCAATTAGATCTTTTTGGGTCATACACTGTAACACTATCTTTTCAGAATGTCTAAAGCCACAGTTTTCAACCTTCCTAATGTCACAGCCCTTTAAACAGTTTCTCATATGGTGGTGACCCCCCCCCTCCATCAAATTATCTTTGTTGCTATTTTACCACTGCCATTTTGGTACTGAGATGAATTGGGTGACCCCTATGAGAGGGTCATTTGACCCCCAAAGGAGTCTTGACACCCAGGTTGAGAACCGCTGCTCTGAAGCTAACGCATGATTAACGTTTAACCTGGAGGAACGAACTCCAAATGCACTCAGAGTCTACGTTTTCGTCCATGCAGTCATTGACAGATGTCCAGAGTGAGATTTGTCATTAATCGACATTTCACCTTTTTTGAAACGAAAACATCACTCTGTACTTGAATCTTTCTCATAGCACTCTCCTTGTTCAGCACCACAACAGCTTCTGGGGCATTTTTCCTGAGCAGGAAACAAAGTTTGACTACCTCATGCTGTTCTCTTAAATCGGCCATCACACAAAAAGGCGAGGCTTGAGCGAAACTGCTTTTATGAAAAAATTCACCGTGAGCAGAGCGAACCTTCCCAGGTGACACCACTGGGTGCACTAACTCTGAGTTGCTCGATGCTCGCTGAGCCAGAAAAATGCGTACTACAAAAACTCACTTCCCCCCAGCACAATTCCGGTGTTTGGGGGATACCCCTTCCTATCTTGAACCATCTGTTCTGAGATATATTTAAAAAGGATTAGATCATCTAGCAAGGAGAGAGAGGGCGAGTTAGATGCCAATATCTCCAGGGAAGGAACAGCGGATGGTTCATGAACTCAACTTTCCTCCTCCCCCCAAATGAGCATGGCCTTTCAGTGGCTTCTGACTTAAATAGTGTGTCTCTAGGAGAGGTAGAACCGTCCTGGTGGGTTCCCACGACCGTAACTCTTTACAGAAATACAAAGTCTTACGTTTTCCCCTGGCCTTGAGTGCAACAAGTTTAAGCCCCCTTGGCTCCTCTTTTCCCCAAGGATGACTGAGGTGCTATACTTCCAAATGGCCACAAGGTGGTAGCCGTTATTATAGTTTTCTTTTAATCATTTTATTGGGAGTTCTTAGCGCTATAACCTTCCCTCCTTCAAGCACAACGAGCAGTATTGTACAGTTGCTACCACAATCAGTTTCAAAATCTTTGCTTTGAACTCCTTGATATCAGCTCCCCTATAGCTTTTTGGTTTTGCTTGTTTGGGCTTTATTGTTGTTGGCTTTTTTTTTTTAGGGGGGGGGCGCGGTGGGCATCACTGCCCTTTGGTGGGAGTGGGAGGTCCAGCCTTGCTCCTGGAGAGCTGCTGGATTTGAACCGCCAAGCCAGTGGGCCGCAGTCCTGCACTCAGCCACTACACCACCGGGGCTCAGGTCCTGTTTGCTTGTTTGTTTTTTTTCAATTCAAAGTCTCTGCCTCAGAATTAAAGGAGCCGACGCCATGGTGACAAGTGAGGCTGTTAGTGGTAAGAGCCTCAGTTCTGCACCACCAGCCTCTCTTCTGGAGGAGAAAAAGGGGCTTTCTACTCCTATAAAAAGCTACGATCTCAGCGACTCACAGTCCTGCCCTGTCCCTCGGGTCCCTGGGAGTCAGCATCGCCTCGGTGACGGTGAGAGGGGGAGGTGGCAGTGGCAGGACGGGTGGTGGGTGGCCAGTGGGCCTGCAAACTACAAGGTCTGCAGTTTGAATCCACCAGCCGCCCTGGGGGAGAAAGATGAAGCTTGGAACGAACTTGCTGGCGCTGTGCTTGGTTTGGGTTTCGATCCAGAATTCACTAGGACTTGGCTGCCAACCCCGTGTGGAGGTGTAAAATCCATTGCTCTGTTCAAGGCAGTCAGACTAGGTCTCCTGGGATAAAGGGCTCTATTTGGTCAACTGCCCACTGACCATCAGAAATTTGACATTCCCTTTTCTTTCTAATTTTAACATACTTAAAAGACCAAAAGGCTACCCTAAAAAGACACTAAGTGAATCTCTAGACCTGGTTTAGCATGCACTCAATGCCCTCTTACCATCCAAAAGAGCCTCTCTTTCTTGCTAATTCTTGTTACATTAGATTTGTATTTTGTCTCATGAAGAGTTCTTTTCTCCAATACTCTGTGAAGCTAAACTTACTATTCCTAATGTTCTACATTGGATACTTATTGGATCAGGCATTATCAAAAGAAGCTCTAATCGTGTGGCAGGTTATGCGTTGGACTGCTGATCACTGGTCAGTACTGTAAATCCTCCATCTTTCTTCGGGGGCAAGGTATACCTCTCTGTTCCCGCAAGGACGTCCAGCCTCAGAAATCCACAGGGCAGATCTACTCTGTCCACTGGGTAGCCATGAATCAGAACTGATTTGATGGTGATGAGAGACCACATTATCGATCTAACAACCTGAATTAGTCTAAAGACACTTTTTTGGTATGCATTTGATAGACATTAGTCAAACCCTACCATGTGTAAAGTATCTTGCTCCATGTCAGGGGGATTTTAAAAAAAACAAGTAAACCATGAAATGGTGAGTATCATCAAAAGGTTCCATTAGGAAAGAGTCTTCCAGAATAATCTCAGAGGAGTAGAATGAACATAAACTTGGGAGTCAGATGGACCCAGGTTCAAATTTCAGCTCTGCCATTTATTGTATAGATTCATGTCTGAGTCTCAGCTTTCTCAGATATAAGTCAGAAACATAATACTGTTCTTGAAAGGCTGTGAAGATGAATGAGTACATATTTAATACACCAGGAACACATAAGATCTTGAAAAAGGGCTGCGCCCCGGTGGCTTAAGTGGTTGAGTGCGGGACTGCGACCCATGGGCTTGGCGGTTCAAATCCAGGGGCGGCTCTCAGGAGCAGCGCTGGGTGGCGCCCACAGCCATCAGAAGCCATGATGCCAAAAAAAAAAAAAAAATCTTGAAAAAGTGATACCGTTCATTTGCCTCAGGCTATGAAAGGCTAGAAACTGGCCATTACTCATTGAGAATATTGTCTGCCATTTCATAAGCTCTCAAGCATTTGGTGGGCTGAATAATGAAAAACAACTGTAATCTATTGGAGAATGAAATCAATATGCCACTGTTAGACGGTTATGGCACTGTGAGGGCCTAACGAAGCCCTTCTGTCAAAACAATCCAGGGCAACTTTGACTTCGTGAATGTTGGACAGAACCTGGAACATTCCTTGGTCCAAAGAAAATAACAATAAACTTACACAAGTTTTGGGTAAGAGAAAATAATCCCGTCCCTGGATGGCCTCAGGGGCACACACTGTCGGCCAGTCACCCTTATACAGTCTGAGAGCAGTAATGGTGTTGGCACAGCTGAAGCTCCCTAACAGAACATCAGATGGGCGTCGGGCTTAGAGGCTAAGAGTCACAGGAATCAAGAAGCAGGCTCCATCAGGGGGAGTCTTCATGTTCCAGCTGGGATGATAGCTCCAGCATGAATGCAGCGCTCTGAAGAGACTGCTCCTCATCCCGAACCCACCGGTTCACAAATTGCACCTGGCACCAGGACGGTTGGTTCAAAAAGAGGTTGCAGTCAGTGGGTCGAGGGCAGGACCCAACCCCTGCATTGCTAGCAAGCCCCCAGGTGCCGATGTGGATGTCCCGGGACCACAGGTGGAGCACCCCTAAAGGGCACTTATCTTCCAAGGCCACGAAAGGAGTGGGTTTCCAAGTGTCTCTGTCAATGAGTCTCGAGACCAAGAGTAGAGAATGGGGCAGGGCTGGCGGGGAAGGCCTCTCCCAAGGGGCTCTCAGCCTCTCTCTGGAATGGGGGGGGGGGGGGGGGAGCTTCCCAGATCTCTCATTCCAGCCGAAGGCTGGTGGATCAGTTGCCCACGGGAAACACTGGAAGAAGGTCCCGCCCCGGGTGCATTGTGGTGCCAGACGTGAATGCTCAGTCTCTCCTGTGACCTCCCTCCCCACCGTGCTGATTCGGGCAGTGAGGGTTCCTGGTTTGAGTTTACAGCGAAGAAGCTGCTCTTCTCAACTGGGACACGGGGTTGGGAAATTTCGGAATCGATTGGGGAACTGAGCCACTGACTTCCTGCCTCCAGATACCTATGAGGAGGCTCTGTGGTCAACATTGACAGCCCAAAGACAACCCACTGCCATCGCGTGTACCCGACGCAGGCACACCACACCGTAAGGGATGTCTGGATGGCCCATCTTTACGGCAAAAGACAGCTTCCTCTTTCCCTCTCTGAGCAGCGGGGCGGCTTGGACTGCCAATCTGGTGGGAAGCAGCCTGGCGACTTTTCATCTGGATCCCACTGCCGCCTGAGGTGGTCATCCCCCAGCCACCAACCCCCTGACAGTCTACAAGATTCTGACTCCCAGTGAACACAGGTGTTGCCAAGTGCTGCGATTTGCCCTGTTTTCTTTCTCCGAGAACTCAAAGAACTTCCCCAAGCTCAACAGCTCCTGGATTCAACTGCAGGTGTCAGAATCCATCACAGACGGGGTCAGTAAGATAGGGTCAGAAATCACAGGCAAGAACACATACACCCCTGAAAAGGCAGACCTTCCGAAGCCTGTTGCTCTTTCCCTTACAAATTGGGCCGTTCTCAAACCTTTCCCTTTTGAGAGGGTCAGACGCTGGCCCGGACTGTAGCCGGCTTTCCTGGCGGCTTCATGTAAGTGCTGGTGAAGGCGTGGAATTGTTCTATGCCCTCTCGGAGGTGGATACTAGACCAGAGAGGGGGTGGCACCGCCCGAGCCCAGACATTGACTCGCCACCCAGAAGCATCCATTGAGGTGGCAGGGGCCTCCTTCCCTAGACAGAACAAGGACCGCATGCGAGAGCTAGGGAGGGAATTCAGCGATGTTTGGTCCACCCTACAAAGTGAGCTTCTGGGATTTTCTTCCCAAACACAGCAACTCTCGACCATGACGTTGTTGCCCCCTCACCCCCCCACCCCCCACCCCCGGGGAGGGCAGAGAGACCCTGGTGAGTTTCTGAGACTGTAACAGTTTACAGACGTAGAACACCTCGTCTTTTTCTCGAGGAGCAGCTGGTGCTTTTGAACTTTTGGGGGGTTCTTAGAAACTCAATTAAATAGTGTGTTAGCCATGTTGAAGTACACGGCGCGGCAAGAACAACTGAGACTTTAAAAAGTATTCTCCCATCCACTATCATGCTCCCTATTCTACCAGACAGGTCCGGCTAGAGCAGGGGATGTACACTGCAGTTGGAAACATGGGGAATTTAGGATAGATATTTCCTCAGGACGAGTGATGGGAGTGGTGATACTGAGAGGGTGGAGGAAAGGTGGAGTAGAAAGGGGGAACCAATTTCAGGGATCTACATATAACCTCCTCTCTGGGGCATGGACAACAGGGAAGTGAGTGAAGGGACACAATATGAAATAGCAATTTGTAAATTTTTAAAGGTTCATAGTGGGGTGGGAGGAAGGAAAATATGGGGAGGTGGAACTGGGGGCCTAAGTGGAGGGAGGATGTTTTGAGAGTGATGATGGCAACAAGTGTGCAAATGTGGCCTGCATACAATTGATGAGGTGTATGAGTCCCCAATAAAATGATTTACTAAAAAAGGGGGGGAAGGAGGAGCTTATACCAAGGGCTCAAGTGGAAAATGTTTGGAAATGAATGTGGCAACGTGTGTGCAAATGTGCTGGATACCGATGATGAACTGAATGCTGTCATAGCTGTAAGATCCCCCAATAAAATTTTTTTTTTTAAAAAAAAAGAAATGACCGGCGCAGGGGTTAACTGTGCTGAATAGGAATTAAAACAGACCAACTCCCTCTGCTTACAGACCTCGGATTATATAGGGGTGAGCAATGCAGCTACGAGAGCAAGCTTGGAACAGAAGCAAACCTGTGGTTTGGCCGATAAGCGTTGACCTTGACAAAACGTCCTGGCACATTGTGGGAACAGGGTCGTCTAAGTATATTTAGGGTGGGCTGCCTCTGTTTCTGGAACAGATGGCCAAGTTTTGCTTACTCATTTCCTGGAACAGTTTCGTTATTTTAAACATGTAGAGAAGGTGGCAAGGGTTGGCAGTGTGCTGTGCCTGTTGTTGTCCACGGCCTTTGCCTTTATAGAAATGGCTCCCCAGATGCGAATGTTACAATGTCACATTGTAACTGTTACAATGTTACTGTTACAATGTCAGAAGGTGGATGGGGGGAGCACTTGCTAAACTTGGAAGAAACATTGAAAGTGTTAGGGCAACCATGTAGAAATGCATATCAAGAGTAGGACTCAGGCATAGATAAGCCTCTAG
>PVJH01042354.1:0-14361 GCA_004026705.1 Nesogale talazaci
GTTGGTGGCACAGGAGTTACAAGTTGGGCTGCTAACTGAAGGCCAGCAGTTCAAAACCACCAGATGCTCCTCAGCATAACTATGGGACTTCCTGCTCCCATTAACAGTACCAGAAACTCACAGGGGCAGTTCAACCCTGTCCTATGAGGTCACTGTGAGCTGGCATCGACTCACTGCCAGTGAGTTTGTTTTCAATACAATTGAGCAAAATGAATTACCTTTTCCTGAACACATCTTCTGTGCAAGATTCCATTCTCTGAGCCTTAAAGGAGCATTGCCCTTCTTCGTAGATGTGTCATTATGTAGAATAGTTGCTTCATTTAGCCTCACAGCTCTGTGAGGGGAGCAGCATTAGCACCACGGAACAAAGAAGGAACCAAGTCCCTCGTTCAAGTGCAGAGTGACGTTAGCAAACAAGTAAAGGTAGGCCTGTGACCCCAAAGTCCATGCTCTTTCCCCACTGACACCCTTGTCCCCTGGCCCATGCTTCCCTTCACTCAGTCCATGGATGTTTATGATGCATCTTCCCTAGTCACACTTCCAGGATAAAGTTTATCCTATGAAAGGTCCTAGATAGCACGCAAACATCAATTGCCACAATGGTGGGACCAGAAGAATGAGGTTGAGCCTGGCCACCACTCTCAGTTAACCTGCAAAGTGTCACACTGGAAGGGCCTTCAGGGAGGGGGAGAAAATGGGGAACAAAACTCAAAATTATAAAAGACCAGCCTTTCTGGTTGCATTGAGGCACGCGCGACCTTGAGATGATGACCCTTTTCCCCTCTGCAATCTGGAATTGAGTTCATCCCTGTGGTAGAATAATCACTCCTTTAAGATGAAAGGGGCAGCATTTATCCAAGGACAAGTTTCAGAGGATCAGGACAGAAGGAGGACTGGAAACAGGTACCGCAGGAAGTGGGATGCTTGATATGTGATGGTGCCTTGAGGGGATGGCAAGGGATGAGTTGAGACAAAGGGTGTTTGAGTTGTTGAACTCAAAACTGATGATCTGCTCTGTAGACTTTCACCAGATCCAGAATAAGTAAATATATATATAGATATAGATATATATAGATATAGATATAGATATTCAAGAATGCCCTAAGTGTCGATAAAGTGAATGTGGCCCATGGCCAGGGTGCCTCAGTGGTTGAATCCCACTGAGGATTGTGATTCCCAGCCAGCATACTCCATGGGCAGCCACCACCCACTGGCCAGTGGGACTTGTGTGTTGCTATGATGATGAGCAAGCTTCAATGAAGCTTCTGGATACAGACACAGTAGTAGGGGAAGGACTGATGATCTGCTTCCAATATGTTGCCAATGAAAACCATCACAAAGGTCTGATTTCCAATGGGTCTGGGGGATGGTGCAGAGCTGGACCACATTTCACCTCATCGATGGAGGGGTTGTCATGCGTCAGGAACTTGGTTGATGGCAGCCTACAAGAGCAGCAATGTGAATGAGTGGGCAGATGGAGGGCTATTGTATCTTGCTTTCCATGTTGGTGTCTAAGTTCTAGTGAGCTTTTCCTGGGTGCTTGACTCTAGAGAGATGCCCAGCTGGTCCCTGGTGTGTGGTACTTACACAATCTGTGTCAGTTTGAGGCTTTTGAGTGAAGGGGTGGAGTCAGGCCTGTGAATGGGATCATCATCAATGAGGTCTCTGTGTGGGCATGAACTTCTTCTGAAAATTCTGGGAACTCCTATATTTTCCTCCTTGGAGATGGGAGACAGTTTGTCTTTCTCTTTCCTCACTCTTTTGGAGACACTCTACTGACAAGATTCCAGCCTGACTCCCTGTGAGACATCCCTGAGGATGGACCTACTCTGATGCAGCCAGAACCATGGACTTGGAGAAGCCACGTAGAGACCCCTGCCAGCACTGAGATGCTTACAACATCCAAAGACTTTCTACCCACTGGCCTGTGATCGTCCTGCATTCAGTGTCATTGCATGTGTTTCATCAGTCTGAAGATGGGCATCAGACACATGGCCTAATATTGAACTTATGGGCCTGGATTGGACTGGGCTGGGATGCTTTTTTAATGTGCTCTTTATATAAAATTCTGTCTTATACACGTATGACTGTCTATGAATTTGTTTCTCTACCAGGGGTCCTCAAACTACAGCCCATGGGCCACATGCAGCCCACCAAGGACATTTATTCAACCTGCTGAGTGTTTTTGCCACTGGTGCCTGTCCCGTTTAGCAGATGACTCATCCCAGACCCGCAGTGAATTTGTTCATAGTTTTTTTGTGTGTGTGTTTTTACAACTATAGTCTGGCCCTCCAATGGTCTAAGGGACAGTTAACTGGCCCGCTGTTTAAAAAGTTTGAGGACCCCTGCTCTAGTCTACCCAGACTAACATGGGTGTCAACTGCTCACTTGGAGGGAAAAGAACTCAGAGGAGATGAACTACTCTGGATGGTCCATTTACCTTCTACATGTGTGCAATCTTCCCCCAAGCAGACAGTCTTGCCTCTTCAATGGCCATAAGACTTTATCTGATTGCACACAAGCACATCAACAGTGTACACATCCCCCAAAGAACTGATGCTCAGGCTGTGTTTATGGGCTATTGGTTAGGTTTTGTCCTGATGCTTTGGAACAGTTAAGATAATTAGGCACACGAAAGTACTAAGGCCAGAAGTCACCCTCTCGGCTAGTTCACAAGGAAACATACATTACCTCAAAATAGAAATGCATCGACCAGTAGGTTTAGAAGTCCTCAGAGCAGCCTAATGCAATATTTAGTCATGGTACTGGTTAGAGGGGAAGGAAAAAGACAGGGGGGAAATTAAGCAAATGGGTTGTTTCTTATCATTCCAATTCTTTAGACACTCCTCCCCCCAAAAGTAGAGAAAGTATTATTACATAATAGCCAAAGAGGGGAGGCTATTTCTTAAGAGGGAAACAAAACTGTAACTGACACTGGATTGTACTGTCATCCTCTGTGACCTTGAGATGATCTGCTTCAATAAACATCTATTTGACTTTCATACCCAGCATCAGTCAATTCCCTTTGAAAAGAGAAATCAAATTCTCACAGACCCACGAAATCCCACATGGCTAAGGATCCAGCTTGAGCAATACTATTTGGAGCATGTCCAGGACTGTGGAGTTGAAATAGGCTTGCTACTCAGAGGATAGTGTCCAGTCAGAGGCTTTCTTGATGTGGATCTTAAAGGACAGAATCTATACACTGGGAACAGCAAAATCACAGAACCAGAAAGCCCAGTCCTTTGGGCCTGACCTTGGTTCTGCTCCTTATTTCCTACTTGACCTGGGTGATCTAGGTGGGGGTGAGGGGGTTGGGGGGAACCTTTACGCTAGTGTTTGCATTGCTCCACCTGCAAAAAGAGAGAGGACTTTTCACAAGGTAGTCTCTGGGGTCCATTTTTCACTACAAAATTGCTTGAAATTATTATAATTGTAGATTATTTGGGGGTGGGGAGTTCAGGAGTACATGGCATGCTAAAAGTCCTAAGGATTTTTGTTTTGGTTATACAACTGGAGATAGGGATCCCTAATAAACTGGGGTGCTCCAACCCTCAAAGCAAACATAGCTTGCAAGTGACTGCTCTTAGGTACCAAAGCAGATGAGCAAGAGAGAGGAAGGATGAGTTTTGACAGGGGCAAAGTTCTAGGAGTTTCTCTGGGTATCTTTCCCTTTGGTTTCATGCTATCCACAGGTTGGTGGTTCAAACCCACCCATCACTCCATGGGAGGAAGATGAGGCCACCTGCTCATATAAAGACTCATGGACTTGGAAATTCTGAATAGGGTCACTATGAGTCTGAATCCTCTCGACAGCAGTGGATTAAAGTTTGATTTAAACATCTTTGCCTGGTCCTGGAGGGAAGAGGAGAATGCAGTGTTCCCTTGTGGGCCAGGCCACCTGTCCTATTCAGATCCTATGCATGCTTTGTTTAATTGATACCAAAACATTTCTCTTTCAGGAGCATTTCCGAATGATAACTTGAAACATCAGTAACTGACACGTGGGATAGGTAAAGTTTATTGTGCCAACCTGGCCAGTAAACACATGTGGGGCTGATTGAAAGGTGGAGAGATAAATGTCTCGGTGAGCCTTGCCTTTCTAATTTTTGTGTCTCTTGCTCTCTGATGGTCCACAGGGCTCACTTCCTGCAGACATTCCTGAGGATACGCTACATGGACCAACCCCAGTGCAGCCCTCAGTGCTGGAGCAGCCATGTGGAGACCCTGCCAGCGCTACGATGCTTACACATTCACTAATATGGCTTTCCTTCTGCAGTTGGGGTCATTGTCTAGGCTTTGTGAGATGGAGGAGGACTTTGTGGATTGGTGTGAGACATACGGGCTAATGTTGAGCAGCACTGGGTTGGGATGATGTCTTGATGTACACTTACCCTTTATATCAAGCTCTCTCTTATACATTTCAGTTTCTGTGGATTAGTTTCTCTAACGTACCCAGACTAACACAGCACCTTTGGAAGATAGCACAGAGTCAATCCATTATCTCAGCAATTGGTGCCACGAAGAGAAACAATCCTTTGCCCATCCTCTGCTATGTGAATAGTCCCAGTGGACAATCAAATGAGAGGACACATATAGTCAGCATAATATAGCACAGATAGGTATCATGTAACATCCATCCAGTCAATGGCCAACCACATAGACATCCATGGTGCCATAAAATGTCTATTTGTTGTTGCTGGTGTGTGTGTGTGTGTGTGTGTGTGTGTGTTAAGGAAAAGTAACTCTATTTCTGTTTATGATTTCCCCCTAAGGGTGTTAATTGTGAAAATGACACGGGATGGGCCAGTGTTTTATAAATGGGGCCACAAAAGTCAGAGCGGACTTGAGGGCAAGCAACAGCAATAGCAGTGACTTGAAAGTCTCCCAAACTCAAACTCTTGCAGCACTGGACACCAGTTGGGACATAGGCAGGTGAGACAGGAGACATGGTTCTGGCTGTGGCTTCTGAGGCTTTGTGCAGGAGGCTGGTAGGAAGCGGTGAGGACTGTGAGTTCTGGCATTCTCCTGATGCTTGACTGGTGGAGCAGTGGTGGGGCTGGCCCCCTCATGTTTCTCCCTGTTTTCATTCTCTTGCTCCATTCCCACCACCTCCTGTTCCTCCGGAGCATTAAGTTAAATATTTTTACTTCCCACCAAACCAAACTCCCTGTCAGTGAGCTGATGCCATCTCACAGGGAGTCTATACTGCAGACTAGAACCACCCCTGTGAGTTTCTGAGACTGTAATTCTTTCTGTGAAAAGAACACCCCATCTTGGAATGGCTTTATACAACACTCCACAAAATAGACCTGTGCCAAGGCCGTTTTGCAATCCCAATGAATCGTTTGTCATACTTCATTGTGATGGTTCTTTCAACAAATCAGGAAGTAGGAAAAGAAAAGTGGAACGATGACAGATAAAGAAGTGAATGCAAAGGGGAAAAAAATCTCTGATTCAGCAGCTCTTGATTTTAGCAAAGATCACCCTATGAGACTTTCCAAAAATCCAACCAAGTTAAAACCTTTTTTCAAAAATCCAACCAAGTTTCAAGGACAGATGTTCAAAGCCCTTCTTTCCTCTGGGATGCAACTTCATCACTGAACCATGCAAACTGCTGGGGAGTTGGTAGCCTGTGTGCACCTTCTGTGATGTTAACTTATTATTCTTGGTCCCTTTGTGTACTTATATGATTCCCAAAGATATCTGTAAATAGTCTCTTACCTTCTATTTTACCAGTCAAACAAACATGAACAGGAGGTTTGGAATACATAAGTAGCTGCTGCTCATATATTTGCAGTTCAAAAGATTGGTCCATAAAGGGGAAAACTGGAGCTTAATCTCCCCCCACCCACCCCCTGATTATTCTTTGGAAGTACTTCAAGCCTCCCAAGAACAGAGGCAAGCACCTCTGTAACAGAAGGTGACACAGCAGCTCTAGGTATGTTATGGATAAGGACTACACTCTCACTTTGTAAGACTGGTCACTCTTTGCTCTGATTCACAAATGCACACTAAATCAGATTTTTGTGGGGAGGGAAACAGACCAGGTTTAAAACTTGGGTGGATAAGAGTTCTCTCAATCAATGAACTAACAGAGAGGTCTGCAGGGCCAACCTCAATCTCAGCCACATGGGTGCCCTCCAAAGGAGAATGCACTACAGAGGATAGCACTGAAGATATAACCAGGGGAGAGGGGTAGATCTACTCAGACCATACTCAAGCAAACTAAGATGAAAGGAGAGAGGGAGAGAAAGAGAGAGAGGACCGCATCTTGGACTACCCAGCCCTGAGGACAACATTACTACTCTGACCAGCCAGTGCACAGATAAGACTGTAGAGTTAGCCCCACCATCAGACACAAGACAAAGTGTCCCCAAAGTGACCCATAGCACTGTGAGAGACAACACTAGAGACACAACGTGGGAATTGTGCATAGTCTGACACACACGCGCACATGCACACACACTGGGGCAAAACACAAACGGGGTAAAAAAGAGCAGCAAGTAGAGCAAAGCAATGAAATCCTCAAGGTATCCAAAAAAATGGACTTCAGGGGTAGGGCGTGGCACTTCATGGAACTTGATCAGAAACCACTTATAAGGGTCAACAAACAGACCTGAAACTATTTATAGGCTTCCCCCCCTTTTTTCTTTCGTCCACATCTGCCTATAGAAGATAGGCATGATGAGCAATCCCATGGAGAAAACAGCAGGACTGACAGTTCTGGGGGGACATGGGGAAGGGGGGAAGGGTAGAAGGGGAGAGTTAACAAACCCAGGGATAAGGGAACAACAAGTGATCTAAAATCGATGGTGAAGAGGGTGTAGGATGCCTGATGAGGCTTGACCAAGTGCAATGTAGCTGAGAGGAATTACTGAGAGCCAAATGAAGGCCAGATATGACAGCGAGACAAGAGGAAAGCAAAAGGAAATAGAGGAAAGGACTAGGAGGCAAAAAGACATTTATAGAGGTAGAGATACGAGCATGTACATATGTAAATACATTTATATAACACAGTAGGGATATAGATTTATGTACATATGGTTATATGTTAAGTATTAGGTGACAGCTGGACATTGGGTCTCTCTTCAAGAATTTCCTCAACAGAAGAACACTTTGTTCTACTAATCTGGCATTCTGTGTTGCTCACCTTTCAGACACACTTGCTGAAGACAAAATGGGTGCACAAGCTAATGTGGTGAAGAAAGCTCCTGGTGCCCGGCTTTTGAAAGATACAATGTCTGTGGTCTTAAAGGCTTAAGATAAACAAGTGGCCATCTAGCTGGGAAGCAACAATGCCCACATGGAAGAAGCATACCAGCCAAAATCCAACTGGACATGCCCTCACAGAAGGGTTACAAGGAAGGGAGGAGCCAGCCAGGGTGCAGGATAGCACCAATGAAAAACACAACATTCCTCTTGTTCTTTAATACTCACTCATTCACTCATTATCATGGCTCCAGTCCTACCTTGCATCTGACTAGACTAGAGCATGTGTACTGGAACAGAGAAGAACTCTGAACACAGGGAATCCAGACCAGAAACTAATAATAATTTATAATTTATCAATGGTTCTAAAGGATGGAAGGGAGAGGGAAGGAGGGGAAAAAGAGGAACTGATCCCAAGGCTTCAAACAGAAAGTGAACATTTAGAAAATGATGATGGGAACACATGTACAAATAAGCTTGATACGTCTTTCCCAGAGCACCGATGAGATGGTGGAGGTGGAGCAGAAGAAGAAGTTGACCTTCCGGAAATTCACCTATCGTGGCATGGATCTAGACCAGTTACTGGACATGTCCTATGAGCAGCTGATGCAGCTGTACAGTGCTCGGCAGCAGAGCCGCCTTAACTGTGGCATGTTGTGGAAGCAGCACTCCCTCCTGAAACAGTTGCACAAAGCCAAGAAGGAGGCTCCGTCTATGGAAAAGCAGAGGTAGTGAAGATCCACCTTCCAGACACGTCATTCTCCCAGAGATGGTGGACAGCATGGTGAATGTGTACAACAGGAAGACCTTCAACCAGGTGGCGATCAAGCCCGAGTTGATCAGCCACTACCTGGGCGAGTTCTCCAAGACTGTCAAGCACGGCTGGCCTGCCATTGGAGTTACCCACTCGTCGCACTTCATGCCCCTCAAGTAGTCCTTCGACCAATAAAAGCCTCTCTCTCCTGGGAGCGGTGGCTGGGGGGAGCTTGATACAATTGATGTATGGACTGTTGTAAGAACTGTAGGAGCCCCAATAAAATTATCTTAGGAAAAAAGATAAAGAAATGAAGTCATCTTCTGGGTTTGTCTTCAACCTTCCGCTTTATAGATGGGGGAACTGAGGTCTAGAGAAACATCTGGGTGTTTCCAAAGAGAAACATCTGGGTGATTCCAAGGCCAACCAGCAAGATAGTCAGAGCCAGGAGGGGGCTATACGAATCTTGATTTGACCCATTTTCTAAGCTTTCTAACCCAAGGTGACCCAAGAAATATTTGTCAGAACCTCCTGAAGTCACAGAGAAGAAGCAACGAAACCCCTCTGGGCAGGCCTGGTCTGGAAGTTCCTGGGCTTGTCCGTTACCAGAGGTTGCAGGTTTAGTTCACCCAAATGCCCTCAGAAGATGGGCCCGATGACCTAATGCTCTGTCAGCATTGAAAACCGTATGGAGCCCACTCTAACTTACATGAGATCACCACCATGAGTCAGTGTCAACAGCAGCTGGTCCAAACAGGCAGCCTCTTTAGCACTCAGGAGCAGGTGAGCCATGTTCAGAAAGGACCCACAGTCTATTATTTAGTAATTAAGTCCCCTGGCAGACAGGGACCTTGGCACCAGTCAGAAGCTAGCACTCATGGGAAACTTGGGAGGAAGTGGGTCGGGGTGCAAGCAAAGGCAGGCTTTGAGAAGATCAGGCGGAGTGCTGAGATGGGAAGGACCCCTGCACCGAGGCAGCAGTAATCCTGGATCCAGGAGGCTCTCGGGTAGGGGCTGGCAGAGCTTGGGGTCAGATGCTGCCAGCTGGAATGATCAGAATGAGGAGCAGGGAACATTCACCTATCTCTTCTGGTTGCTGGAAGCCATTTTTAAAACCATGGACTGCACAATTATGACAGCTCTGAAATCACAAACTCAAAGTTGTTCTCATTGTTTCCCCTCTATCCATATTGGATAATCTTCCTTCCAACTCCAGGTGTCCAGAAAGTAAAACGTCACCAGTGGGAACATTGCAGATATTCGAAATCTTTTCAACATGATTGTTAGACCAAAGGAAACCAACATCATTTATTTCCCTGCACTTTGGAAGCAACCAACCACCCCAGGTCAGATCCGAACATCTGCAATTAGCCAACTAATTTGGACAAATGAGAGAGGGTTTGTTTGCCTAAATTACCCAAATAATTGGAACTTTGTAGACCGGTCTCCACCCCAAACAACATTAGGCTAAGTCTGAATCACTGTGGTTGTTCGACAAAAGGAAACAATATATTACACACTGCAATTTGGGGCGACAGCCTTTCTTCTTCTTTTTTGACATTGGATCGATTGGAAACCCATGGCAGAAGAATTCCACATGGGGAAGGGAGAGAGCAAGCCAATTAAGTCGGAAATGCTAACAAGCTGCTTGTGCGAGCTTGAGGCATGCCAGGATCTTACATGGCCACAAAGAAAATATTAATTTTAAGCTCAAAGAAAAAATTAAAATGGGGCCATGAGGCGGGGCTGGGTGGAAAGAGGGAATAGGAAAACACGTGTCAGGATATTTACACAAACTGTCACTCCTGTGTTTGGGTGATGGCTTGAGCCCCCTATGCAGTCCATCAACACCCTCTCTGATCACAGGTTGTGCTTTGACTGAGTGGGTGATGTCAGCCAAGGAGAAAAACATGTGGCGACTCTGCTAACCATGTGTGTCATGAACCCGGCTGGTGTTTTGTTTTCGAAGGCATCTATTGTTGTTGTTGCTGCTGTGGTGCTGGTGATGGTTGTGGTGGTGATGATGGTGATGATGAAGCACACAAGAGTCTTTCTTAGCCCCACACTGAGAAAGTAAAGCCATCTGGCGCCTGGGATTGTTGTGACAGCAGCATTGTGTGTGTAAACAGCAGTTTGGAAACTGATTTCTTGCCAATGGAGAGCTGAAGACAGGTTCTTTATTGACATACTGTAAAATATTTTCTTTTCTTGTCTTATTCAAAACCACGTTCCTGACAGGGTGTGGGATTCAAGGCCGCATCAATCTAATGGGTCAGGGAAAGCACCTGTAACCATTTTATTTGGTGATGATGTGTTGGCAGGTGTTGGGGCGGGAGGGGCGTTGTTCTTGGGGCTGAGCTCTAGTTGGGAGCCATACTAGTGATAACGTGACTTTGGGGGTATCATGAAACCTTTGGAGGCTTGGCGGGATGACAGCGGGGGTGGGGGTGGTCTGACCTGGAGCGATTCTTCTGACACAATAGCATGTAAGCCAACCACCTGGGACCTTGTCAAAATATAGATTCTTGTGGAGGAGGTCTGAGAAGAGACTTTGGATGCTGCTTTTATAATATGCTGCCAGGTGAGTTCATGGGCCACTCTTGAGTGGTAAAGGCTTAGATGATGTTTACACCCACTGCACTGGTCTGTCCTATTCCAAGCATCCAATGTCTTGTCCTATTTTCAAACCCAAGCACCATGGAGTCTGGAAACAGACATATGATCCTACGCAGGATTTTCCAAGGCATCTTAAAATGGATGCATAACCCATAGCATCCCTGGGACATCATGGTACTCCACTGCGTGTTCTTTTAGAGATTCTTGTATTGACAGCATGCAGATGGGGCTCATGCTGGTTCTAAACAGGCCCCCCCCCCCGCTCCTGCTGTGTCTCACCCCTAGCCAATCACAGTACTTGGCCTCAGTGATTGGCTTTCCATGGGCATGTGACCCAGGTCAAGTTCACCTAACCCCAAACATTTGCTGCTGCAATGTTACTCAGGGAATGCAGCTATTGTGTGGTTGAAGCGTTTGTCAGAAGCACTCTTATCACATAGTGGAAAATCGAGTCAAGGCCTGCAAAAGCAAAACTGAGAGCTGCACCCGGGCCATTAGAACTTCCTGGTGTGACCAAGTCTGGCAGCAGATATGCCTGGTTTCTGGAGTTTGGGAGCTATTGAAGAAAAAGAAAAGCTACAAACAGGTACTTACAAATTGCAAGTGTGCTGTGAATACTTCCTTTCAAAACTCAACAAACAAACTTGCTGGCTTCAAGTCGATGTTGACTCACAGTGAGCAGATAGGACTGGATTAGATTGTCCTCATGAGTTCCCGAGACTGGGCTTCTTGAGCAGAGTAGAAAGCCTTGCCTTGCTCCTCTGGAGAGGCCACTTGTTTCAAACTGCTGACCTTGCAGTTAGCAAATCAATACATAAACATTACACCACCACAGAACTGGAGCCAACACTTCTGTAAGAATCAAATCAAAATATTCTAGGTTCTAATTCAAACTCGCCTGTAGCAAATTTAAAGAACTGGCATTCTTTCTGGACTTAAGGCTGAAATATCCTACTATGAGAAGAAACAAATGACTTCTTTTGTCCCAAGGTTATGGAATTGGTGGTCATTGGATTTTAGTTTGGGTCTCTGGTTTTGAAAGTGTCCAGTAAATGGTGGCCTGTGAATTACCTTGTTTTACTATTTTAATATCCTCCTTGCTCTATTATGACTGGAAAAATTAATGACATGATCAATAGAATTATCTTATACTCCAAGGGCACGATTTATAATATTCTCTAAGCTAAAATAATAATGGTGTTTCTAAAGTGAACCAGAGACATCTATAAATCAAAGATACATGAATGGATTTGGGATTCACACTTACTTCTAGCCCCAATCTGAAAACAATTAGTTCTTATGACATGGCCCTGCTTGATGCCTGTCCTCAAGAAGTGATCACAGAAGATATGAATGCTACAGAAGTGTGATGAAGAAGACAGGGGTTGTCCAGCTATTAGAAATAATAATAGTAATAATAATAATAATAGTCTCGCTTAGCCCCGGTGGTGTAGTGGTTGTACGCAGGACTGCGGCCCACTGGGATGGAGGTTCAATTCCAGCTCGCAAAGGCTGGGCCTCCTACTCCCACCACCAGGGCAGTGATGCCAAAAAAAAAAAAAGAAATAAATAATAGTCTCTGGAGTCTTAAAGATTTGACTTAAAACAAGGAACTATCTAAGTGAGGGATCAACTACATCCTCATGGAAGAAGCAGGCCAGTTTGTGTGATCCAAGGATTGTCAATAGTAAATTCCAAATCTGAATGAGGGAATGGTATCAGGATGACAGTGGAAGCCCCAAATCCATTTGCAGGGCCCCATATGGATTAAACTTGCAGTGAATCCTCTCTGAGTATAGTCCAGGGTGTGAGTAGCCTCACTTTCACAGAGACAACATTATAAAGTTGATTATGGCAGACATAGTCAGGTTACATGCAACACATTCCTTGTCATTTGATCACCCTTTGACCTATTTTTAAGTTGTTTCAGCTTTTAATAATCTCTGCTTTCTTTCCAGTTGTAGTTTTTCTGTGTTTGGCCTAGTCATTGCTGTTGGGTTTTGTTTGTTTGTTTGCTTCCTGTTTGTATTTTTCATGATTCTGAAATATGAAACCCAGGATAGGTAGAGACAGTATTGGATTGATAATTCCCTGGAGGCCTGGCAGGGGAGGGTGAAGGAAAAGAAGAAGCTAAAAGCAATGAGTATCAAAAAACAATATTATGAAATTGTGTGGTGATTGCACAAGTGTTCTTAATATGATTGAATGTGTGACATATATGCAAATAAATCTACTTTCTAAATTATAACTATTGGAGGTTTCTGAGCCATATAGTCACATAGCAATTGTCGAGACCTGCTCAACTATAGCCTGAAAGCTATAGCCTCAGACAATATGTTGATGAATGGACAGGATGATGTTCCCAAAGCCCTGAATCCACTACAGTAAGTATCTACCCTGCAGTCTGTAGCTTGCCGATCCCTGCTGTAGGCAAACATCAAAGTCCTGGTTTTGTCATATTTGCCTATTTCTGTAATGTAAATACTGAGGTTGATATTGAGTTACCAGGGTACTGTCACTGGGGTTGAACAAGGAAGAGGTGGGCACCACTGTTAGTCATCAGGTCAGCCGGTACTCAGGGCCACTCATAGACACCAGAACAGAAAGCCACATTATTGCTTGTCATCGCCACATTGGCGAGCAGGCTTCAGGCCACTGGTGTGTCCATGGTGTATGTTCAGTGCCTTTCAAACTAGGAGACTCATCTTCTAGATCTGTCTTAGAGAATATTCTGTTGGGGTCCAATGTGTTTTCATGGGTAATTTCCTTTCTTTTAAAAAATTACTTTATTAGGGATTCATACAGCTCTTATCATAATACATACATGCATGCATTGTGTCAAGCACATTTGTACATATGTTGCCATCATCCTTTTCAAAATGTTTTCTTTCTACTTGAGCCCTTGGTATCAGTTCCTCCTTTCACTCTACCTTGTGGGAATGATAGTTGTGGAACTAGAATGTATACAGGAGGAATAGTGTAGAGAGCGCAGAATGCTACTTAGCAAATCATCTCACTATTAAAGTGGCTCCCAGCACACTGGTGAGACAAAATGGCCTTGAGACAAGTCAGCTCTGTAAGCTTCCACATTCCTCTGCTTGCCGCCCTAGCCCACAGCAAAGCCTGGCACTTCTTCACAGAACGAATAACCTTATAAGGATATATTTTAAGAATATGGAAGTAGGGCTGAGCCCCGGTGGCGTAGTGGTTGTGCGCAGGACTGCAGCCCACTGGGATGGAGGTTCGATTCCAGCTCCATGGAGCAAAGGCTGGGCCTCCTACTCCCACCACCTGAGGGCAGTGATGCTCCGCCCCCCCCCCCAAAAAAAAAGGAATATGGAAGTAAGCGTAGAAGCAATTGATTGGCTTATGCTCCCTATAAAAACTGCGCAAAGACAATAATCAAATAGATCTGCACCATCAGAGCCTGATCTCTGGAGTCTGTGTACATGTGTCGGTAACTCCGTCTCCCTCATTCCCCTGCGTGCCAGACCTGTTCCCACACTCCCATACCTTCCCTCTCTCATGAGCCCTTGATAATTTATACATTATTATTTTTAATGTCTTGTATTGACTGGTGTTTCCCTTCACCCCCTTTTCTGTTGTCCTTCCTCCAAGGGTTATATGTAGATAATTGTGATTGGGTCACCCTTCCTCCCCCTCCCTGCCCCTTACCTTCCTGAAACTGCTATTCACATTATTGGTCCTAAGGGGCTTATTTGTCCTGGATTTTCTGTGTTTCCAGGTCTTTTCTTAAGTCATTTTATTGGGGGCTCATA
>PVJH01042355.1:0-14378 GCA_004026705.1 Nesogale talazaci
GGGGGCATCACTGCCCTTAGGTGGTGGGAGTAGGAGAAGATACTGATCTTATAAGGACCAAGTAAATTACTAACGGTTGAAGACCATTTTCACTTAGAAAAGACAAAGCAGCAGCAACCTCATAGGAAGATAGAGAATTCCGAGATTGTCACCATGTATTGAAGCTTGATTGGAATATCCCCACGCTCCATTTGTGTACCGTGCCGCATGGCCGCTTTCGCTGCTCAGAGGTGGGTCAGTGCAGCAGAAGCCCGGAGTAGTACTATGAAGTCCAAAGTATTGACTCCGTGACCCTTTAAGAAGAATGTTGGAACTCTGGTAAAAGCCAGATACCCCACCTGTAGGAGGGAGCAGGGCTGCCCTGTGGGACTCCTGCAACGTGCCCTTACGACAGCAGGCAGCCGGGCAGCGTGCACACTGCCCTTGTTTTCTAGGGAGATGATGTTTCTAGGAGGATATTGGGCCACTGATACTTTTCCGATCCAGGTAGGCATCCCCAGATAGGCGCAGGTCGCACGAAACTCAGTCTCGTCCTGGCTACACTTCCCGGCACCCCACGGGACTGGGATGAGCGCATGGGAAGCCTTGGAAACAGGACATTTCCTAAGGTGGTTCCCTGTGCGCAGTGAACCACGGCTGCTGGCTCCCTGCTGGAATGGGGACCAGCCTGCTACCACCAAGGGGAGGATGCTTCCAGAAGCTCCTCACAACCCCTGACCTTAACCCCAGTTCTGATTCTTCTCTGCTGACTTTTGTGTTCTCCATGATCCTCCCCCTCCCACAAGTCTCCCACAGACCCCCATTCTTCAGGGCACAAATGCCCTCTCTGCTCCTCGGGCCAGTGGCCCCACTTCAGACTGAGCTGTGCCCAGCTTGGTTCCCCATCCAAATGGCATAGCTCCTGCCTTGTGAAAGGCAGCTGTTCTTAGGCGGGGGTGGTCAGAATCACCTGGGGGGTGGGGTAGGGGTCTGGAAAGCTGCACGCTGAGCCCTGGTCTGGCTCTCGGAGAGCTGGGTGCATCTTGGTCCCTGTTGTATCGGGGGAGCTGTGACCAGCAGGCAGGGCTGTCCGTGTGGTCTAGGTTTCAGCATCGCTACCTCTGGGCCTGTCAGGACTTTCCACTACTGCCCCCGCCAAGAGAAACCACTGTAGCCCCTTCAGCTGCAGCCGGTGGCTGGCCCTGGGCGCGTGTGCCTCAGAGGACCCCCTTCCCAGCATGCGGAGGGATGAATGCCGCCCACCAGCATTGGGCGTCCAGGCGAGGCCTGCTGTCTTGGAGGTGCCTGTCACCTGATGCCTGGTGTTGGGTGTCTACTACTGCCCCTTTGTCAGGGCCAGGAGGGGCAGGAGGCAGGGAAACTGTTTATCCAGGAGACATTTGCACTACTGCGTCCTGTCCCCCCCCCCCCCCCCCCCCCCCCCCCCCCCCCCCCCCCCCCCCCCCCCCCCCCCCCCCCCCCCCCCCCCCCGCCAAGCAGCTCTGGCTCCAGAGGCTCCATGCAGCCACGTCCTGGCAAATAGCTTGTCCTCCTGAGCCAGGGCTGCTGCTCCCGAGTCCCTGAGAGGGTGCAGTTGTGCCCCTCCTCCGGTGAGCACTGAGGTGGAGCATGGGGGAAGTCCTCAGTGCACAGTGGTCACCACCACTGCCCCAGGGGTTTCCAAGACTGGAGGACCCAAACAGCTAGTTAACCCGTCGTGCCACCAGGGAGGCGTCCCGGGCCCTTCATTGAGGAGTCTGTCTTTCCAGTGCCAGACTCCTCCCCCTCTGGCAGCCCATAGCCCTGGGGGCCTTTCCGAAGCAGATCCTTGTGACAGGCAGAAAATGAAATGGGGTCCCAAGAGGGGGGCCCTCAGAGAACTTGGCAGAAGGTCTTTGTACCTGTAGGTGCAGTGTGTGCTCGGGGCGTCCTGGGCATGGCGGCGGTGGGGAGAGATGAGGTCACTTTCTGTTCCTGTAATAGAGAATGGCAGTGGGTTTGGTTTGGGGTATCGGCAGCCTGGGTGGTGCTGCAGTGATTGGAGCGCCTGGCTGCTCTGTGGGAGGGAGATGAGGCTGTCCGTTCCAGCAGGTTCCCAGTCCCAGAGCAGTGCCCTAAGTCCACAGTCAAGGCTCGGCGGGGGCAGGCTTGCAGCAGTGTACCTCACGCTGATGGCTGCAGTGAGCGTGGGCCATCCTCACTCACTGTCCCCTGCTGAGAGGTGTTTGTGGTGCCAAACCCTGCTAACCCAGTCTCTGTGCCCCCCTCTGTGCCTGCCTTCCTAAGGACTGGGGATCTCTAGGGAGCTGGCCAGTCAGGCTTTGCTCATTCAATTTCAAGCCCCCTTAAGGGTCAGTAAACTTACCAGTTTCTGAGGTCCAGTTCTCATAGGCTGCCTAGTGTCTGTCTCTATGGAGCTGGGAGTGAGGCACCCAGAGCGGAGGCTTTCATCAGAGAACCTCTCTGGGGCTACAAGAGGGGGTAGGCAGCATAGGCTCTTGTTTCCCTGCCAGACACCCCCCTCCAGATGGCTCCTTAAAGTGGAGAGAGGCGGTCTACTGGTCCTCCACCTCCTCCCCAGGATGTGAGGTGGTGGCTGAGAAGATGGGGCACCCCAGAGGATGGCTGGAGGAAGTTCTGCTCCCCCTAGTTGCAGGGGTCGTAGGTGGGCTACCAAGACCTCTGACTGCTGGCCCTGTCCAGCCATCGCTCACCTGTCCAGCTCTGACCACTCCAGACTGTGAACCCTGCTAAACCAGCCAGCTGGGCCACCCTCCTCTGCAGTGCAGAGGGCCTGAGCAGGCCGGGAGTGCTCAGAGAGGAGCAGTTGGCCACGGGGCAGTGTTTCAAAGTAAAGCCCGGAAAAACAGCCAGCTAGCCTCCTCCTCCGCTGCACAGCTGTCCCCACCTCCAGCCTAGGGGCTCCTCCACTCTCGCCAGAACTGGTTGGGTTTGAGTTGCAACGCTTCCTTTATTCTGGAGGCTGCTGCTTGTCACCCTGGGGTGTCCTGGCGTTGCAGTCCCTGGACCCAGGTATTGAGGTGCTCGGGAGCCAGGCATCTGAGCGACAGCCCCTCCAGAGAGACCACCTGGAGTGCCATTGACAGCAGGATCCCCGCCCTTGCCACAGCCTTGGATCTGGGAGGGCGCTTCCTCCTCCTCAGTGGCTGGGGGCACGGGTTTCCATCTAGAGTAAATGATAGCTCTGCACCCTGCACGCTTGCTTGGCCTGACCGAGGCGCGGTGTATGAGGACCCGAGGTGACCAGCAGCCCTGAGGGTCATGGCGCCCTGTGTCGTGTGAAAGGGGTTCGGTGTCAGAGGGTGGTGTGACCCTGGGTGCCAGAGAGCCTGCCCTGCACACAAGGATGGCCATGACCATGAAGGGACTGTGGGGGGCAGGGGCTGGGGCTCAGGTGGGAGGCTGGTGAGTGGCAGGGTGCAGAGCCTCACAGTCGCACTCTGTCCACAGCCCAGAACGTGACCGTGGACGAGGTGGTCGGTGCCTACAAGCAGGCCTGCCAGAAGCTGAACTGCCGGCAGATCCCCAAGCTCCTCCGGCAGCTCCAGGTGGGGCAGCGCGGTGGCACAGCCATAAAGAAAAGAAAAGCCTTTCCCTTTCTTGCCCTGGAGCCCCTGGGTGGGTTCCCTGGTGTGCCAGCCCTCTGCCTTTATACGGGCATCGCCTGCTGTTACTGGGCAGGGTCTGGCACGCCGGCAGCTGCTGCACCGGCCGGATGTGGCATGCTGCCTCCATGCCTGCCTTTCCTGCTGTGTTCTCGGCTTGCTTGTTCCAAAGTCCTTTTCCTCTAGCACCTGGGTTCGCCATTCTGTCGGGCTCCCAGAAGAGGTGTTGCCAGGCCCTCCGTGTGGCAACCAGGGCCATGGACCACACCTCCCCCCTCCCCACCCCCAGACCCTAGTCCTGGGGTTTAGCTTTGGTTCAGAACCTCACTTCCCCGAGCACAGCTTCCCCTCAAGCCTAGGGACCCCTAGTAGACAAGGGTGGGAGGCCTGGTTTGGCTACTGCCAGGCCCTGGGGGGCTCTTCCTGTCCTCATAGATGCCTGCTTTCCCCAGGAGTTCGCCGACCTTGGGCACCGCATCGACTGTCTGGACCTGAAAGGTGTGTGTGTGGGTGTGGTGAGTGGGTGTGCACGGGCGTGCATGCTCGCTGGACACTAGTCCAAGGCCGTTCTCTGCCCCAGGTGAGAAGCTGGACTACAAGGCCTGCGAGGCCCTGGAGGAGGTCTTCAAGAGGCTGCAGTTCAAGGTCGTGGACCTGGAACAGACGAACCTGGATGAGGATGTGAGCCGCCCACTCGGGAGCCTTTGGGGCCCTGAGGCCGGGGGTGGGGTGGCACTGGTGGGAGGAGGCAGGCCCTTGGACAGAGGTTTGGGGGTGGGACAGGGCTCTTGAAGAGTATAACAGGGAAGGACATCAGTGTGATCAGAGGGGATGGGGGCCGCCCAGAAGCCCCCTGGAGCTGCAAGCACTTGTGAACAAAGGAGAGAGAGCAGGGGCTGGGGGGCCATCACCAGGGACAGCCTCTTGTGCTGCAGGAGGGTTGGGAGCCCATCCGCCTACAGGGTGCAGGGGCAATACCGCAGAGCAGCCCCCATGTCGGGCCCCGGAGTCCCTGCACCCAGGTTTTAAGGTGGCCACAAGTGCAGGGTCTCTGGCTGGGATTAGAGGAAGACAGGTGGCCTAGCACAGCAGAGGCCTGGCCTGGTCAGGTGCAGGACCTTGCTGGGCGGTAGGTGACAAAAAAGACCGGTTTCCCATGGCTCAAAGTCCCAGCAGCATTGTGCGGAAGCGTGGCTAGGTCCGGGTATGTCAGCCTCACTTCCGGGGGGCTCTTTCTGTCCACCCCGGTGTGCCTCTCCCGGACCCCCGGACCCCTCAACTGTGGGCCCCTGGGCTCGGGCGCAGGCTCCCAGGGCAGCGTGTGCAGAGACTGAGCCCCGCCATCGCCCTCAGGGAGCCTCGGCCCTCTTTGACATGATCGAGTACTACGAGTCGGCCACCCATCTCAACATCTCCTTCAACAAGCACATTGGCACCCGGGGCTGGCAGGCTGCCGCCCACATGATGCGCAAGGTGGGCTGCCCTTGGACCCCGGCCACCAGCCAGTGGGAATTGGGAGAGAGCGGAGTTTGCCTCCCCCGTGCCAAGAAAGGTGCCCGCCCCCCCAGGCCTGTCTTTGTGCTCACTTCACACAATGGAGGCGCCAGAGAGGAGAGGGCTCCTTGTATAATGCCACTGCCTGGTGCCTTCCCCGTGCCACCCAGAGTCCCCACCATACAACGAAGGGACACCTGCTGGGACATGAGGTGGGACCCTGGGGAGGGCAGGTTGGGGCCAAGCCTGACCCAGCCTCGCACCTGTTCCCAGACGAGCTGCCTGCAGTACCTGGATGCCCGCAACACACCCTTGCTGGACCACTCCGCACCCTTCGTGGCCCGCGCCCTGCGCATCCGCAGCAGCCTGGCCGTGCTGCACCTGGAGAACGCCAGCCTGTCAGGGCGGCCCCTCATGCTGCTCGGTGAGCCGAGGGGCCCACAGCCTGGGGACTGGGACCTGGATGGCCAGGACTGTGTGGCCAGCCTGTCACTGCGGCTCCCTTGCAGCCACAGCCCTGAAGATGAACATGAACCTGCGGGAGCTGTACCTGGCCGACAACAAGCTGAACGGCCTTCAGGACTCGGCCCAGCTGGGCAACTTGCTCAAGTTCAACTGCTCCCTGCAGACGTTGGACCTGCGCAACAACCATGTGCTTGACTCAGGTGGGTGCTGCCGCCCTGCCCCAGGCAGTGGCGACCACAGGCTGGGCTCAGGAGAGCTTCCTGGAGGAAGACATGAAGAGTTGAAGGAGTACTTAACATCGTAACCTGTGGAGAGAGTGGCCCTGCAGGCCCCAGGGAAGAGCCAAGCCCCAGGGAAGAGCTTGGCAGCGGTCCTGCGGTAGGACAAGTGAGGGTGGCCGAGGGCAAGTGGGGGGGGGGGGTGTGTGTGTGTGGATAGTGAGCGCGGGGACAGGCCTGTGAGGCCTTGTCCTTGGGAAGCCAGTGGGAAGCACACCACACATGTCCCCCAGGCAACAGCGGGCTGCAGGGCTGCCGGCCGACGCTCAGCATTGTGGTGCGCTCAGCACAGCAGAGACGGCTGGGCTGGTGTTTGGCCAGGGTGGGTAGGCAGGGGGAGACCAGGCATTTGAGCCAAAGCTGCCAAGGAAGGCCAGGGACCAGGGAACCTGTGTGTGCCTCGGGCCCAAGGCAGTGAGCAGGGCTGTGCCTGGAGGCTGGAGGGAGCCACGGGAGCCACTGGAGGGTCCGAGCAAGGCCCTGTGCCACACCTCTGTGTGGTTCCCACGCCTCAGTGTCCCCGGGTGAAGCTCCGGGCTGAGCTGCACACGCCCTGGCCTGTGACTCCCCTCCCTCCGGTCTCCCCAGGGCTGGCCTACATCTGTGATGGCCTCAAGGAGCAGCGGAAGGGGCTGGCCACCCTGGTGCTGTGGAACAACCAGCTCACGCACACGGGCATGGCCTTCCTGGGCATGACGCTGGTGAGTGGCTCCCGCGGCTGGTTCTGGTCAGTGAGTACCGTGTGTGCACTCAGCCCCCTCACGCCCTGCTCCCCGGCTGACCCTGCGCCTGGGCTCCCGCTGCCCTTCGTCTTCTCCTCCCTGTTTGAGGGTTGCTGTTAACCTTTGGTCTCAGTGAGGTGGTCTTTTATTTATTTATTTTTTTTTTTGAGGTGGCCTTTTAAAGCAGCGTGGCACTGCCGTGATTCTCGGAGCCTGCTCGCTGTGTAGCTCCTCAGTGCCTCCAAGCCTTAGTTCAGGTTCAGAGTGCGAGCAGTTTGAAGGGCCATCATCTCAGGGAGACCCCACCCTGACCCCACCCCCCATCTCCACCAGCCTCATGAGTCTGTGCTCTAGCCCAGAGCTGCAGTCTCCTCCGGGGGCATGTTCCTGGGAGAGAGGTGCTGTCAGTCTGTTGTAAAGCTTCTTACCGTGCTGATACCCAGCGGCCTCGCGCCCCCCTCCCCTGCCCCCCCATCACGCACGCACACTCACATCCAGGTTCAGACTCACATGGAGCCAGGCGGAGCACCCCAAGTCTGGAGGGACTGGGACTGAGAGCATGGCCTAGGGGAACTGGCAGTGTCTAGCTTACTCTGGGCCCAGACTTACAGTGGGCCGAGACCCCACAACACTCCAGGCCTGGCCCAGGCGTTTGCCTCTTGTTCTGATTGGGCCTGTCAGGTCCCTGGCCACCCCCCCCCAACATGCTCCTGGCTCTCCCGCAGCCACACACGCAGAGCCTGGAGACGCTGAACCTGGGCCACAACCCCATCGGCAACGAGGGGGTGCGCAACCTCAAGAACGGCCTCATCAGCAACCGCAGCGTGCTGCGCCTGGGCCTGGCCTCCACCAAGCTCACCTGTGAAGGTGAGGGCCCGGCGGGCGGGCGGGGGCGCCCCTGGGCGGGCTGGGGGCGGCTGGCCAGGTGTGGGGCCCGTGGCCAGCCCCTGCGGTCCCCCTCCCAGGCGCGGTGGCAGTGGCGGAGTTCATTGCCGAGAGCCCCCGCCTCCTGAGACTGGACCTGCGGGAGAACGAGATCAAGACGGGCGGGCTCATGGCGCTGTCCTTGGCCCTCAAGGTGAACCACTCCCTGCTACGCCTGGACCTGGACCGGGAGCCCAAGAAGGAGGCGGTGAGCGGGCGCCCCTGCGGGGGGAGGCAAGGGTGGGGAGCAGGCCTGGAGCTGCCTGCCTGCCATGGGGGCAGCCAGACCCCAGCTAGCCAGGCCGTCCCGCTGGGCCCCCAGGTGAAGAGCTTCATCGAGACTCAGAAGGCCCTGCTGGCTGAGATCCAGAACGGCTGCAAGCGCAACTTCGTGCTGGCACGCGAGCGTGAGGAGCAGGAGCAGCGGCTGCAGCTGTCGGCCTCCATGCCCGAGATCTCCGTCACTGAGCCCCCGCCCGACGCTGAGCCGGCCACCGAGGCACGGGAAAATGGGACCCCTGAGCCTGGGCCCGGCCCCGACTCGGACTCGGACTCAGAGGACGAGGAGCGGGACCAGGCCGACCGTGACCAGAGCTCCTCCGCTCCCTGCCCCATCCTGGTGCCCCCCACGGACTCCCCAGACCCTGGGGACAGGACCCCCTCAGGCAGCCCCTCCACCCCCAAGGAGCAGCGCATTTCTGTGTCCAGCCCGGGTCGGGGCCACAAGGTGTTCGTGGTGACTCGAGTGGAGAGTCCGCCTGAGAGGCCAGCACCGCCCGCCCCCGTCTCCGCGCTGTGCCCCCCTTCCCCGCCTGCCTCCCCACCAGCTGAGGCCTCCAGCACCCAGGACCCGGGGGCAGCAGAGCCTCTGCCACAGCCCGAGCCGCCTCAGTCAGGGCCACCCCTGCCTAACGGCCTCAAGCCCGAGTTCGCCTTGGCCCTGCCCTCTGAGCTGCCCCAAGGGCTGGAGGCCAAGGCGGGCAGCTGTGGCCTGGAGCATGGTGAGCCGGGTGTGGTGGTGGGGGTGGGGCAGCAGTTTCTGAGCTGAAGTGGGGGCTGGGTGGGTGCAGGCCTGGGAAGGGCCGCCCCTGCGTCCCTCAGGAGCCACCTGTCTCTGTGCAGAACTGAGCTGCGCCAAGGATGAGAGGGAGCTGGAGGAGCTGCTGCTGGAAGCCAGCCAGGAATCTGGGCAGGAGACACTGTGACACTTTAGGTGAGGCTCGGTGACCCCAGGCCCTGACCCCTTCAGCCCCTTGACCCCATCACTCACCTGCACCCCCTCACCCTTTCTTCTCCAGTTCCTTCTTTCCGATCGGTCTTCAATGAGCTGAAGCCCAAGCCCTGGGACACCTGCTCGTCTCCCCTCGCCTTCCTGAGGCCCAGGACGCCAGGGGGGCCATACCAGGGACACCCCCCCCCCTTCGCCCCCCAGCCACACTACAGGGCAGGAGTGGCAGGGCATGGCCCCCAACATAAGCACTTCTATTTATGAATCCAGCCTCCGAGACTCTGGGCTGGGACGGACAGGAGGACCAGGAGGAGGCAGCCATGGGGCCCCGCTGTTGCCAGCCCGTGGGGGTGGGGTTGGGGCTGATTCTGCCAGGCTTGCCGGCGTGGTGGTGGGACAGCCCCCGTGGCCAGGCCGGAGGAAGGGCGGGCAGTGGTGGCACTCGAGTGGAGCCCGGCCCGGGCGGGAGGGGGCGGGAGGGGGACGGGGGCAGCGGATCAGAGCTTTGTTTTCTTAAGTGCAATAAATCTATCAGGGAGCTGGGGCGGGGGGCATCAGGGGGTCTGGGGACCCTGCTGCCCAGGCCGCCAGAGGCTGCGCCCCCAAGAGGCACTACAACTGGGGGGGGGCGGGGAGGGCGAGTTGGGTGGGTGGGACTGCTCCTGTTGGTGCACCTCTCTTCACACCTTTTCTAATAAACCAGACCTGGGTTCACCATCTGCCTGTCGACCTTGGGCCTCAGACCGGACCCCAGCCTGCGCTCCCGGAGGAAACTGGGAGTTGGAGACGAAGGCCACGGTGCCCGCTACCCCAGCCCGCCGGGGCCCCTGCCACTAGTTTTCCCTTGGCGCTCACTACTTGTGCAGGAACACCTGCCGGGCCCTCAAGAGAGGGACCTATGCAGGGCTGGGGGTGGTGTCACGATGACTGGGAGGGAAGGGGGCCTGAGCTCGCTCAGTCCCTGAACAGACGGGCACCGGTGAACATGGTTTGCTCCCCAAGCCTCTAAGACGACCGGTTTGGGCTGTGGGGTGCGGGTGCTCAGTGAGGGCATTGGGAACACACACTTCTCTGGCCCCTCTCCCCCACTTCCCAGGTGCTCAGAGGTCACAGGCCTTTCACAGTTTGGGGGAACCTACCCCTCGGGAGTCTTAATCAAAGCCCCAGACCCCTGCTCTCTGCAGCCAACCCAGGCAAGCCCCAGGCTGGGAATGCAGCCCACCTGCCCGCCTCACTTGCGGTTGAGGCCCAGCACGCTGGCCCTTAATCCTCCCCAACCCTTCCTGCAGCCACAGGCCCCTCAGCAGCAGCAGCCCCTGGCTTTGTGGGTCCTGGGCTGGAGGCAGGAAGGGAGCCCTATGGCCACATCGGGGTCTGTCGTTCCCCTTCAACCATAGGCAGCCTGGTAGTGCAGTCAGCTCAGCCCTCCCCACCACCCCCACCAGAGGGGCAGCTAGAGAAAGCTGGTCGGTTCCTTTGCACACCCTTCGTTTTGAGGGAGAGGCTGCTGAGACACACGTGGGGTCCCTCTGTGAGCTGGTGTTCATCTGCAACTAGCACCACGCTCCACAAGGGGGCAGCCTACACAGAAGCACAGGAATCTCCGTCACACGGCCGAGACCTCTCTGAGTCCCCACGGTCCTGTCTTGAAGGGACAGGGTGGTCAGGGGCTGCAGCAGCTGCCTCCCACTGTGACTGAGGACTCAGGCCTTTCCTGTGGCCCTGGGGCCCTCTGTATCCCATGGGCCTGTGCAAGACAACTAAGTCAGCCTGCGGCTAAGCCACATGATACTGCAGCCAGGACACACTTCCATCCCTGTGTGTGTGACTGACGATGGATGGGACAGCCAGTCCCAAGGCCTCATTGAGAGTCCCATGTCCTCGGGAGCAGGAACTGCAGAGCTGCCAGCGTCTCTACCACTCGAGTCACCCATGTCGGGTTGCCCTTCAATCCATTCTGTCCCTTTTCAGAAAGAACGTTACGTATGCCCCAGTGACAACTAAAAATTATAACCCTATAAACTGTAATCCTGGCTAGAATGTAGATGTCTGCTTTTGTAGCCTTCTTCCCCCCCCCCCCCCAATCTTCCCAGCGCCCCATAGGGGGCAGTGTTGCCCTTTGGGAAACAGTTGTAACTGTGATAGAACTGGAGTCTTAGGAACCCCCATGCTCTGTACCCTTGTGAAGGAGCTTGGGGCCCCTGCCTCCAGGAAAGCCCCCCCAGGTTGGTCTGGCTCAAAAGGTCCTACTTGTGGGGCCAGCTCCACCTTCCACTTGGACAGCAGCTGAAGGGCAGGGAGCTGTGCAGCTGTCTGCCTGTGGTTGGGGCACATCCCCCTGTAAGCCAGGCTCCTCCCAACAAAACAGTCTAGCCAACCATGTTTTAGGAGCCAGAGTTGACTTGGACTCCTAGGGACCCTGTGGTCAAGAGAGGGCCCCCGGGCCATCCTGTCTTTCCTGTGCGGGAGCAGGAAGCACATTTTGGGGGGCCATGAGGTGCTTCCCTCCAACAAGCAGCACATCCTCCAGGAACAGAAAATGACACTTCTCACCTGACATGCCAGGCTGGCCGAGTCCCCATGGTCCTCCTGTCTTGATGGGACAGGGGTGGTGTGACTGAGGACTCACAGTGGCCGGGGGGTTGGGCACCAGGTCCTCAACTGACCACATGGCGCTTTGGCTGGGTGGGCCTGGGGTTGCACAGTCCTGGTAGAACTGCTCTATTCGCCCTCAGCGCCAGCTCAGAATTCACTGTCACCTGTTCCCCATGGCCCCATGGGCGGTGGCTGGCCGGCCAGCAAGGACCCTGGTGGACTCTAGCCCCTGAAGGGAGGGAGAGGATGGAGCTGATGGAGCCCCAGTACAGCCCCCATGTGACCCCTCTGGCCTCATCTCTGCCCCTCAGCTCCAGTCTGGTCAGTGACAAAACCATGGTCTTGGAGCAGCCTGCTGGACAGGCAGCTTGGACAGTTAGTTCTCCGGAGGAGGCCGCAGTGCCCACTGACAAGGCTGGCAGAGCTGCCACGAGAGGCCTCGTTATCCTAGAATGCTGCAGCAGGGGGTGGGGCAGCCTGAAATGCAGGGTGACAGGGACCTGGATTCCCTGCGGCCTGGGTGCTCTCCACCTGAGTCAACCCAGCACACCCCTCCCCCATTTCCTCTGCCCCGCCCACCGCCCCCACAGCCTCTCCATCAGGGGTGTCAGGCACACAGCTGTCAGTGGGCAGCGTTGAGTGGGCGTGGTTTGGCAGGACAGAGCAGGCCTAGACTAGGCGTGGTCAGGATAGAAAGAGCCCTCTGCGGGCCTTGCACTTCATTATTTATTGCACTTGAACCCTGAGTTCCTTCCTGGTCCTGACCTGCTCCCGCCTCCGCCCCACTGGGCTGCTGCCATCCCAGGCCTCCTCCCTCGAGGACAGTGCCCCTTGAGCCTGGGGCCCACATCTGGGCAGACAGCTGCTGCTGTAGCTGCTGGGAGGGCCCCTTTCCAGGTTCACTTGAGCCGAGTCCACGGGGGGGCTGGTACTCAGGCCATGGGCCTTGCCTTATCGCCTTTTGCATAGTCTCTGGGCGGGTGGGTATTGCTGGTCCGCCTGGAAGCATGGCCTGCCACCTCCGGCTGCGTAGGGACCGAATGGGAGGCGTGATTGGCCTTGTTGGGGTGGCCAGAAGGGGGTGCCCCGAGGGTGGCGGTGGTGGCGGCGGCGGCAGCATTGGTGCTGTGGGGGCCATCCCGCGCCGGGGACCTGGGCGGGCTGGGTGGCTTGAGCGTGCTGACAGCCCGTATGAGGCCCATGCGGCGGCGGATAGAGTGGTCCAGGTTGACGGTGCAGCGCAGCAGGCTCTGCGCCTCGGACACCGTGAAGGGGAAGTCGGCGTCCAGGAAGCGCTCAAAGAGCTCTGGGTCGCCGTCCAGGTCGAGCACATTCTGCAGCGCTTTGGTCATCGTGTGCAGCTCGCGACTGTTGTCGCAGAACACGTCCCAGAGGCGCGCGCCCCCCTCGGGCGCGCCCCCGGCCTGCTGCCGGTCCTCCAGGCACTGCAGCACCCAGCTGAGGCGGCACGGCCACTGGTTGGCCAGCACCACCCAGGCCACGGCCTGGCGCGGCGTCAGGCCCCCGCCGAAGTCTCCCTGCTGCTGCTGCTGCAGCAGGCGCACGGTGATGGGCACGGTGTTGACGATGCGCCGCATGGACACCACGTTGTCGGGCACGTACTCGTAGAGGCAGTCGCGCTCGTCGTGCAGGCACAGCAGCGCCTCCTGGATGCGCCGCGCCGCCTCGGCGTCTATGCGGCCCTGCGCGCGCTCGGCGCTCGCCTGCATCTCCACGGCCAGCAGCTGCGCGCCCTCGGCGGCGGCGGCGGCGGCGGCGGCGGCGCCCCCCTCCCCGTGGTCCTGGACCGCCCCCGACGGCCGCAGCTTGCGCGTCATCTCGCGGTAGAGCAGGTCGTCGCGGCTCTGCACGGCGTCGTGGAGGAACTGCAGCTTGGTGCGCCGGCCCATGATGGGCACGGAGAAGGGCAGCGTGACCGTGCGGTTGAGGAAGTGGTAGCCGTTGTCCGCCGTGCCCTTCATGTTGCCCGCGTTCTCCAGGCACGCGGCCAGGATGCTGGGGTCCACCACCAGGATGAAGATGAAGGGGGCGTGGCTGTCGGACAGCAGCGTGTTGATGGCGTTGAGCACGCCCACCACGCGCTCCGGGTAGCACGTGTCCAGCCCGGTGACCTCGAGCACGATGCGCAGCCGGCGCCGCTGGAAGATCTCCAGGAAGCACAGGTAGTCGGTGAGCAGCTCCACCTCCTTCTTCACCTCGCACATGAAGCCCAGCTGGCTGCCGAACTTCTCGCGCGACACCAGCCGCTCGATCTTCTTGCGCTGGCTGACGAACAGGTGTTTGCCCACCGAGTACACCGCCATGAGCAGCCCGGAGCCCGACAGCGTGGTGGCCGCGCCGCCGAAGACCTTGAGCACGCTGCCGCTGGGGCCCGCGTGGCCCGGCGCGTGGCCGCCCATGGACAGGTAGAGCAGGCCCACGCCCAGGCCGAGCGCCGCCACCAGCGCCACCAGCCCCAGGCACACGCGGCGCCGGCAGTGCCACTCGCGCTGGCAGAAGCCCGGCGCCGTGCCCGGCTTGTTGCTCAGCACCGAGTACACGCTGAAGGGCAGCGCGCCGTAGTGGTGGCGGATGCCCTCGCACAGCGTGGTCACCAGGCCGGCCCACAGCTTGTCGGTGCCCGCGTACTGCCAGGCGCTGAAGCGGATGAAGAGGAACTGCACGTTCTTGCGCCGCAGGTGCACCTCGGTGATGATGGGCTGCAGGAAGATCAGGTACCACAGCAGCCGCGGGAAGCCCCAGCCGCGCACCGGCCGCGGCCGCCAGCTCACGTGCTGCAGCTCCTCCAGCTCGCGCTGCGCCGCCTCCTGCTGCATCAGCGCTGCGGGGGAGAGGGGCGGGGCGGGGCGGGGCAGGGGGAGGAGGCGCGTGAGCCGCGGGGGCGGGGCCAGCGGGAGAGGGCGGGGCCTGGCCCGGCGCCGCTCGCCACGTGGAGAAGAACGGACTGGAGAAGTCGGGGGGGCGGGGCCGGCGGCTTAAGGAAGTGCCGGGGCGGGGCCAGGCGCTGGAGGCGGGGCCAGAAGTCCCCAGGGGCTACGGCGAGGAG
>PVJH01042356.1:0-14348 GCA_004026705.1 Nesogale talazaci
GAAGCGACCTGGGGTGCTGGTGCCGCAGATCAGGTGCGACTTTGAGGGCGCTCTCCCTTAATCCCCGGGTGCTTCACTGGGTCCACATACTTGGCTACTAGCCAGAAGGTCAGAGGTCTGAGCCGCGCCTTCCCCTCCCCACAAAGATGGCCCTAGTGGAGGACTCCCCAAATAGCCCTTGGAAATCAGCACAGTTCCATCCCCCCCCACCCCACCCCCCACCGGACACGTACATGTGGGGGCGCCAGGAGTTGGCGTGGTCGGTTTTCTGTCTTTTCGGCCTGCTTTCACGTGGCCCCAGCAAACAGGTCAGGGAGTCCAGGAGAGCCCCTTCTTTCACCAAGACGGCCACCCTGCCTCCGCTCTCACGAGGCTGCCTGGCAGGAGACTCCTGGCCCAGTTGACAGGAGTTTGGTCAGAGTGCACGCTCCTGTGTTCTTTGGAGGTTTCTGGGACACTCCCCAGCCGGGACTGCAGGCCTGGTCAGTCCTCTCTTAGGACAGGAATGCTTAGGAGTCACTGAGGGTGACTGCTGATAACCTTTGCATTCTGGCTTGAGGAGACGCCTCCTTGAGCCTCTGGTCTAAACGCCTTGCACTGGGGGGCTGGTTGGGGGCTGGGGTGGGGGGGAGGCATCCCCAGTGAGCACAGTATTGGGTATGCAAGAGGATTTGAAAAAAAAAACAACACGTCCAACCTCCTTGTTGGAAAAATCCCACTCCTCCTCCTCCTCCTCCAAATTAACATGCAAAAGATACTATTGAAAATGGTGGCAGTAAAGGGTGTTAGGGTTTCCCCTCTGGTTCCCATTAGAAGGTCCTCTGGTCATGAGAAATATTGCTTAAGAAAGAATCGCTTATACGTGAGTGGCACAAACATAGAGAAACTTTTGAGAGCCATTATGGTGGAGGAAGATGATTGAGACTGAAATTGATAGGTTGGGCCCCATCAAGAATCAAAGGGTTCAGATACGTCAAATTGCCGTTCACTGTGCACACATCTTGCCACCATAGCGGCCCACAAACTTTTTCTGTAAAGAGCCAGGTAGAAATATTTTAGGCCAATGTGGGCCGCGAATGGTTTTTTTCCACAGAGCCTTCTCTGTTTGTGTTTGATTGTCTTTGCAACCCTCTAATGCTGTGAAAAAACAGCCTTCACTCACAGTCCCTGCAGAGACAGACTGCAGGCCAGATGAGTGGGCTTCTGTGGGCTGGCAGTGGCTATGTTAGTTTAGTCCACCCCTGGATCAGACCCTGGAACATAGTAGGACCTTGCTCAGTAACTGTTCAGTAAATGAATCTCGTGACAGTAGTTAGTCACTAAATAGTTTCCCCTTTTCCTTGAACCAAGAACGATAGGAAATAAGAGAACTGAGCTTTCAACTCCAGAGTTTAGAAAATGAAACATAAAATCAACCAAAAAAAGTTGTTTTTTTACAGAAGGAATTTTTAAAGTTTTGAATGAAAAGGATCAATTTAAAGACAGTGCTTTCAAAATATGATTGTTTTTTTTTTAAAAAACCATTTTATCGAGGTTTCATAATAATCCATTATAATAATCCATGCACCCATTGTATCAAGCATATTTGTAACTTTTTTTGAAAAACCAATGGACTGGACAGACTTGCCAGCTCTGATAAAGGGGATAACAGAGACGAGAGAGAGAGAGAGAGAGAGAGAGAGAGAGAGAGGAGAGAGAGAGAGAGAAAGAGGAGAGAGAGAGAGAGAGGAGAGAGAGAGAGAGAGAAAGAGGAGAGAGAGAGAGAGAGAGAGAGGAGAGAGAGCGAGAGAGCGCTAGATGATCTGGGCAGGGACACATGACTCTGATGTTCACGTTTACAGCAGTTAATTCAAGGTAAAAGAAAATGAGAATACTATTAATCATATAAGAAGCCAAAAAGATTGCTGAATATCTACCACCAAATAAGGCTTTCTGTGGGAGCTCCATCTAACCGATCATTGAATAAATGATTGCGACTTTAAGTAAACTCTTCTAGAGCAATGGTTTAATTGGAACAAGATGGACACTTTCCCAATTTGTTTTCAAGTGTAGTATAACCCTCTTGCCCAAACCTGATAAATATAGCCCTCCCCCTCCCCCCTGGAAGGGGAGTCCATTTTATTTATAACTACAGAGCAAGAAATTCTAAACAAAATGTTAGCAAATTGGATCCAGCTGAGTGTCAAGTGATTAATACACTATGACTAGGGGAGGTTTCCCCAGGAATGTAACACAGTCTTGTGCCGGAACCTGCTGGCGCTGGCTTGTGAGAAATTATTTTTCCCATGGCTTTCCAACTCTTCATTCGGTCACATCGTGCCAGCTACAATTCAAGGCTGCCCACCCACTAACCCCTAACCCACCTCTCTCACCCCCTGTCGGCTTGTTAGATATTTTGGAGCACACTACTGAACATAAGTATAATTTGACAGGAGGAGGGAGGAGAAATGTGGTCATATCAAAGATGGTGAAAAAATTGAAAAGTCATTTGATAAAATCCAGTCATCATTCAGGGGACAGAGAGGGGTGGGGAATAGGGGGCGTAGGGGGAGGAGGGGGGGGGGGAGGAGGAGAAGTAGTAAAGGCTTGAAAATAAACAAGCGGCCATCTAGCTCAGAAGCAACAAAGCCCACATGGAAGAAGCACACCAGCCTGAGTGACCACGGGGTGTCGAAGGGCTCAGGTATCAGGCATCAAGAACTAAAAATTATAACATTATAAATGAGAGGGAGTACAGATTGAGGACCCAAAGCCCATCTGTAGGTGAAGCGACATCCCCTTACACAGAAGAGTCTCAGGGAGGAAGGGGGAGGAGACAAGCTAGTCAAGGTACAGGGCGGTAACAATGAAATATGCAACTTTCCTCTAGTTCTCAAATGCTTCCTCCTCCCCCACCTCCACCCCCCACTATCATGATCCCAATTCTACCTTACAAGTCTGGCTAGACCAGGGGATGTGTACACTGGTATGGATAGGAGCCGGACACATGGGGAGTTTGGGACAGATGATCCCTTCAGGACCAGTGGTGAGACTGGTGATACCGGAAGGGTGGAGGGAAGGGGGAGTAGAAAGGGGGAACCGATTGTAGGGATCTACGTATAACCTCCTCCCTGGGGTACGGACAACAGGGAAATGGGTGAAGGGACACATCAGACAGTGCGCGATGTGGCAAAATAATGATCATTTGTAAATTATCAAGGGTTCAAGAGGGAGGGAGAATGGGGAGGGAGGGGAAATATGAGAAGCTGATACCAGGGACTTAAGGGGAAAGAAAATGTTTTGAGAATGATGATGGCAACGTGTGTACAAATGTGCTTTGCATACAATGTATGTATTGTGATGGTTTGTATGAGCCCCCAATAAAATGATTTTTTTTTTTAAAAAAAAGGATGATACATGGTTCATGAGCACTAGGCAGGCTCTCTACCTTGTTGTTTGGGAGACTGGATTAGAAGATTACGTGACCTGGCAGCAGAAGCCTGCCTTTGTCTTCATGTTTATCCATGTGGTAGCAGATGCATATGTGTTTGTTCTTTTGTGATTGACTAAACGCATTCAGCATCATGGTTTCCAGGTTCAGCTATGTCTTGGTTCCATTGCTGCTTTTTAGGAGTGCGCAGTACTCCATCGATCTATACTACAGTATGTGTGTGTGTGTATGTATATTACAGTTGTTGTGTTTTTTAGTTTTCTTTCAATCCATTCTTTAATTGATGGACATTTGTGCTGTTTTCTGCTATTGTGAGCTCTAATGCAATAAACATGGGAGAGAAGAAGAAGAAGAAGAAGAAGAAGAAGGGCAGCAGCAGCAACAACAACAACAACAACACAGGGTAACTTTGTGAGCATGATCTTTTTAAAAAAGAAAGCTTATGGTAACGGTAAGCAGTACGGTACACAGAGAGGCATGGGGAGGCATTCCCGGTACAGTCAGCTACAAGGTAGGCTTAAGGAACCACCACCATCATGGCACTGCTGTTCTAGGTGTTTAGCCTCACTCGGTGAGCACACGGACACCCGAGCAAATATGGCCACAAAGAAGAGGTGACACTGTGATTGGTTGCGTATGCTATGACTTTACACTTTGAAAATCTAAGTAGGTCAAGTAAAAACTTTTAAGCAAGAGTAATCAGTACAATCTGATGGCACCCAACTACCAAATGATAAAGCACCTGGGATCGCGAAGGCTTGAGGATGAATGGATGGACATCTAGCCCAGAAGCAGCAAAGCCCACTAGCATGTGTGATCACGGGGGGCTGAAGGAAGCAGATATCTAACATCAAAGAACAAGAACCACGTCACTACGAATGGGGGGAGGGCGGAGTGGGGACCCAAGGCCCACCTGTGGGTAATTGGACACCCTCGCACAGGGGAGTCTTGGGGAGGAGACAGGCCAGTGAGACTCAGTGAGGTGGCAATGAAGCATACAACTTTCCTCTAGTTCCTGAAGGCTTCCTCCCTCCAACTGTCACGGTCCCAGTTGTACACTACTGTGGAGATGAGAAATGGAAATGCGGGGAACCCAGGACGGATGAACCCCTTGGGACCAGTAGTGGGAATGAAGCTGCTGCATGGGTGGAGGGAAGGTGGAGTGGAGAGGGGGAGCCAACTTCAGGGATCTACCTATAACCCCCTACCGGGGGGGACAGACACTGGGGGAGAGGGCAAGGGGAGACATCGAACAGTGTAAGTTATGACAAAACAATAATTTATGGATATTGAGAGTTGGTGGGGGAGTGGGGAGCAAGGATGGAGGGGAAGGGATGAGAGACTGAGGTCAGAGGCTCGGATGGAAAGGTGGAGGTTCAGAGAGCGATGACAGCTGCAGGCATGTGAAGAAGCGTGGCACAATATATGTATTTATGTATTATGAGAAACGATGTATGAGCCCCCAATAAAATGATCAAATATGAAAAAAATAAATGAGACAATTAATGTGTACTACTATTTTGTGTGCACATAATATTGTAATATCCAGGGATGATAGGTATTATATAAATATAAGTGTATATATGTATATTTCTTATATTACAACTTGTTTATTTATCTATAAATAACTCAAGTTTCTATACAAATAAAAGATTATAATAAAAAAAGAGTAATCGGCACAGTGACTAGACACAAGATGGATATGAAATAATAACCTTTGCATCATCAGTAATCCTTTAGATACCAGGTGAAATGTTTGTGTCTCTAACATTGTGGGGTACTCAAAATTTGGTCACACTTCCACCTGGAGCCTAAAACATCGGCCCCTGTGGTGGTCTTCATATGAGGTAGCAGGGGAAAAGGAGAGAACATCCACAGATGCCATAAGAGCTACCCAACGGTGTGATAGTGGCTGCATCTGTATCTGGGCATGGTTCCCCATTTACCCCTCAGCGTGGTCGCCTTCCACCACCCACGCTGGGTTCCCCACGACCTCTGCACCGGGCACACTCGGCTGCATGGGATTCATGGATGGTGAAGGATGGTGACCCAAACCTTCATTCTGTGAGGCATCTGAGTTCTTAGCAATACTGCCTTTATCGAGTTGCTCCCGGTTTTCCATTTTCCAGAACTATTGGACAAGGGAGTCCTGGGGGTGGGGGTGGGGGTGGTGAGGGGAGGCAGTCGCTGGAAAGAATCTCCTGGCTTCCAAGCAAAGACCCTGCTGGCTTTCCTTGTGAAGTAGCGGCAGGCAGCAGAGGCAGCGGCGCAGTTTGGCAATTAGGACATATCTTCGCAGTCAATACAGAGCGAACCCCGCTCTGCCTCTGGTTCATTGGCATGAGCAGCCCACCTCACTGGAAGGAGACGATCTTCTCTGGCAGAAGCATCCCTCCCTTAGGCATGGGAATCAGTAGCCCATCCAACCAGTGCCACGCGGGCTAGAAACAAGAGGGCTTCTAATAGGCGCTTAGACGTAATGGTGAGAGAAGCCACTCCGACCTCACTCATGCATCCTGCCATGAGGAGGAAGAAAGTGTCATGCGAGGGCTTTGAAAAACTCATGGAAAAATTGAACAGAAAGACGCTAATGCAACTTTTCCACCAAACATTTTGAAGCGCCTCCACCCCCGGCCCCGAATTCTCACCACCTCTTTCAGGGGTCTCCTGGTTGGGCTGTCCTCTCAGCCGAGCCTTCCGGGAACCGTTCTATGGAGCCCGCTGCTTCTCAGTGCTGGCTCCCAACCCTGAGATGAGCGAATCCCGCGGGCTTGCGCACACCGACAACGTAAGTCCCACGGCCTGGGCAGAAGCAGGGCCGCGCACCACGCCACAGCGATGGGTCAGTCAGAGGGGCAGGTGCAGTGCGGGCAGGGAAGGCCAGTGCCGATCCAGGAATGGATGCATGGATTCCTGGGAGGACAAGGTGCCGTGCCCTTCATGGTGGGTAGGCTCCAATGGCATCGGCTCGACACTGGAAAGTTAGTTGGCTGGGTCCTCCCAGGGAATGGTTCTGCACGCAGCCCTCAGTGTCGCCTTTGCTGTTGGCGAATGACGCAAGGACCAGGAGCAGGGAGCGCATCTATCCAACCAATACCCGTGACCTCCGTTCCAGCCACCATGGCTACTCTGTCCACGAACCCCACGGGGCAAGACGTGGGACGGGGAGGGGAGCTGGAGAAGAAAAAGCAGGCTGACATCCATCCCGCAAATTCTCTCGTCCACCTGGTTAGGGAGACACTCGTCCACCTTGGCTGCCCTCTAGTGGGGATTGGTATGGAATGCAAATATCTCCAACCAGCTCTTTCCAGAAAGTCCCACCGGGGAATTCTTCCTGAGACCTTCCTTTAGCTTGCCACCTCCGACCCTACCCCCACCCCACTCCCGAGTTCTCCCACGAGACAGCCCACTGCCCATGACTCGGGGTAGAGCTGTTCCTCAAGCCAGCCCTCCTTCCGCGAGAAGGGGCCGGCCGGCCAGCTGTCCCAACAGAAGGAAGTCCGGCCTGCGGGCCGGCGCTGTCTTTGCCACTGCCTGCCAGGCTCCCCTCTGGGGCCGGGCCGGAGAGGGAGCAGGGCATCTGCCCAGGCGGCGCGGGCGCCCCTGTCGTGCTGCGGAGACCGAGCTGCGAGCTCTTCCACTCTCCGCTCCCTGGCCACAGCTGGCCACGGGGAACTCCCCGGGAGCCTGTGGAGGGTGAGGAAGCACAGCAGGAGGCGCCGGCCCCTCCCGGGAGTCGGCGCCCCGCTCCCCCGACCCCCCAACCGCTCACGCTGGAGCTCATCCAGACCTTGGGCACTATCTGGGACCCAGGCTTGTGCGGGCCGCTTCTGTTCTGTGAAGGCACGCTGCTGCGAGTGCCCTGCATCAGATCACGTTCTGGCCACCCGCGGTTTGCAATCCAGGACACACACTCGCTCGGTGCCCTCTGCCTTGGGTTCCATTTCCCCTTACCTGGCCTCACAGACTCGCGAGGGGAAACAAGCAGACAGAGGACAGTGTGGTGAGCTCACAGGGTGCCCAGGGAGGCTAGCCAAGAAGCCCAAAACACAGGGAAACACAAACTTAGCATCAATAGGGACAAGGAACGTACACAGTACACGGAGTGGAAGGAGGCGGGCGAGGCTAGGGCGGACCCTTGAAGGATGACCACAAGTTCGCTAGGCAGACCAGACCCGGTGGGACTTTCTGGAAAGAGCTGGTTGGAGATATTTGCATTCCATACCAATCCCCACTAGAGGGCAGCCAAGGTGGACGAGTGTCTCCCTAACCAGGTGGACGAGAGAATTTGCGGGATGGATGTCAGCCTGCTTTTTCTTCTCCAGCTCCCCTCCCCGTCCCACGTCTTGCCCCGTGGGGTTCGTGGACAGAGTAGCCATGGTGGCTGGAACGGAGGTCACGGGTATTGGTTGGATAGATGCGCTCCCTGCTCCTGGTCCTTGCGTCATTCGCCAACAGCAAAGGCGACACTGAGGGCTGCGTGCAGAACCATTCCCTGGGAGGACCCAGCCAACTAACTTTCCAGTGTCGAGCCGATGCCATTGGAGCCTACCCACCATGAAGGGCACGGCACCTTGTCCTCCCAGGAATCCATGCATCCATTCCTGGATCGGCACTGGCCTTCCCTGCCCGCACTGCACCTGCCCCTCTGACTGACCCATCGCTGTGGCGTGGTGCGCGGCCCTGCTTCTGCCCAGGCCGTGGGACTTACGTTGTCGGTGTGCGCAAGCCCGCGGGATTCGCTCATCTCAGGGTTGGGAGCCAGCACTGAGAAGCAGCGGGCTCCATAGAACGGTTCCCGGAAGGCTCGACTGAGAGGACAGCCCAACCAGGAGACCCCTGAAAGAGGTGGTGAGAATTCGGGGCCGGGGGTGGAGGCGCTTCAAAATGTTTGGTGGAAAAGTTGCATTAGCGTCTTTCTGTTCAATTTTTCCATGAGTTTTTCAAAGCCCTCGCATGACACTTTCTTCCTCCTCATGGCAGGATGCATGAGTGAGGTCGGAGTGGCTTCTCTCACCATTACGTCTAAGCGCCTATTAGAAGCCCTCTTGTTTCTAGCCCGCGTGGCACTGGTTGGATGGGCTACTGATTCCCATGCCTAAGGGAGGGATGCTTCTGCCAGAGAAGATCGTCTCCTTCCAGTGAGGTGGGCTGCTCATGCCAATGAACCAGAGGCAGAGCGGGGTTCGCTCTGTATTGACTGCGAAGATATGTCCTAATTGCCAAACTGCGCCGCTGCCTCTGCTGCCTGCCGCTACTTCACAAGGAAAGCCAGCAGGGTCTTTGCTTGGAAGCCAGGAGATTCTTTCCAGCGACTGCCTCCCCTCACCACCCCCACCCCCACCCCCAGGACTCCCTTGTCCAATAGTTCTGGAAAATGGAAAACCGGGAGCAACTCGATAAAGGCAGTATTGCTAAGAACTCAGATGCCTCACAGAATGAAGGTTTGGGTCACCATCCTTCACCATCCATGAATCCCATGCAGCCGAGTGTGCCCGGTGCAGAGGTCGTGGGGAACCCAGCGTGGGTGGTGGAAGGCGACCACGCTGAGGGGTAAATGGGGAACCATGCCCAGATACAGATGCAGCCACTATCACACCGTCGGGTAGCTCTTATGGCATCTGTGGATGTTCTCTCCTTTTCCCCTGCTACCTCATATGAAGACCACCACAGGGGCCGATGTTTTAGGCTCCAGGTGGAAGTGTGACCAAATTTTGAGTACCCCACAATGTTAGAGACACAAACATTTCACCTGGTATCTAAAGGATTACTGATGATGCAAAGGTTATTATTTCATATCCATCTTGTGTCTAGTCACTGTGCCGATTACTCTTTTTTTATTATAATCTTTTATTTGTATAGAAACTTGAGTTATTTATAGATAAATAAACAAGTTGTAATATAAGAAATATACATATATACACTTATATTTATATAATACCTATCATCCCTGGATATTACAATATTATGTGCACACAAAATAGTAGTACACATTAATTGTCTCATTTATTTTTTTCATATTTGATCATTTTATTGGGGGCTCATACATCGTTTCTCATAATACATAAATACATATATTGTGCCACGCTTCTTCACATGCCTGCAGCTGTCATCGCTCTCTGAACCTCCACCTTTCCATCCGAGCCTCTGACCTCAGTCTCTCATCCCTTCCCCTCCATCCTTGCTCCCCACTCCCCCACCAACTCTCAATATCCATAAATTATTGTTTTGTCATAACTTACACTGTTCGATGTCTCCCCTTGCCCTCTCCCCCAGTGTCTGTCCCCCCCGGTAGGGGGTTATAGGTAGATCCCTGAAGTTGGCTCCCCCTCTCCACTCCACCTTCCCTCCACCCATGCAGCAGCTTCATTCCCACTACTGGTCCCAAGGGGTTCATCCGTCCTGGGTTCCCCGCATTTCCATTTCTCATCTCCACAGTAGTGTACAACTGGGACCGTGACAGTTGGAGGGAGGAAGCCTTCAGGAACTAGAGGAAAGTTGTATGCTTCATTGCCACCTCACTGAGTCTCACTGGCCTGTCTCCTCCCCAAGACTCCCCTGTGCGAGGGTGTCCAATTACCCACAGGTGGGCCTTGGGTCCCCACTCCGCCCTCCCCCCATTCGTAGTGACGTGGTTCTTGTTCTTTGATGTTAGATATCTGCTTCCTTCAGCCCCCCGTGATCACACATGCTAGTGGGCTTTGCTGCTTCTGGGCTAGATGTCCATCCATTCATCCTCAAGCCTTCGCGATCCCAGGTGCTTTATCATTTGGTAGTTGGGTGCCATCAGATTGTACTGATTACTCTTGCTTAAAAGTTTTTACTTGACCTACTTAGATTTTCAAAGTGTAAAGTCATAGCATACGCAACCAATCACAGTGTCACCTCTTCTTTGTGGCCATATTTGCTCGGGTGTCCGTGTGCTCACCGAGTGAGGCTAAACACCTAGAACAGCAGTGCCATGATGGTGGTGGTTCCTTAAGCCTACCTTGTAGCTGACTGTACCGGGAATGCCTCCCCATGCCTCTCTGTGTACCGTACTGCTTACCGTTACCATAAGCTTTCTTTTTTAAAAAGATCATGCTCACAAAGTTACCCTGTGTTGTTGTTGTTGTTGTTGCTGCTGCTGCCCTTCTTCTTCTTCTTCTTCTTCTTCTTCTCTCCCATGTTTATTGCATTAGAGCTCACAATAGCAGAAAACAGCACAAATGTCCATCAATTAAAGAATGGATTGAAAGAAAACTAAAAAACACAACAACTGTAATATACATACACACACACACATACTGTAGTATAGATCGATGGAGTACTGCGCACTCCTAAAAAGCAGCAATGGAACCAAGACATAGCTGAACCTGGAAACCATGATGCTGAATGCGTTTAGTCAATCACAAAAGAACAAACACATATGCATCTGCTACCACATGGATAAACATGAAGACAAAGGCAGGCTTCTGCTGCCAGGTCACGTAATCTTCTAATCCAGTCTCCCAAACAACAAGGTAGAGAGCCTGCCTAGTGCTCATGAACCATGTATCATCCTTTTTTTTAAAAAAAAAAATCATTTTATTGGGGGCTCATACAAACCATCACAATACATACATTGTATGCAAAGCACATTTGTACACACGTTGCCATCATCATTCTCAAAACATTTTCTTTCCCCTTAAGTCCCTGGTATCAGCTTCTCATATTTCCCCTCCCTCCCCATTCTCCCTCCCTCTTGAACCCTTGATAATTTACAAATGATCATTATTTTGCCACATCGCGCACTGTCTGATGTGTCCCTTCACCCATTTCCCTGTTGTCCGTACCCCAGGGAGGAGGTTATACGTAGATCCCTACAATCGGTTCCCCCTTTCTACTCCCCCTTCCCTCCACCCTTCCGGTATCACCAGTCTCACCACTGGTCCTGAAGGGATCATCTGTCCCAAACTCCCCATGTATCCATACCAGTGTACACATCCCCTGGTCTAGCCAGACTTGTAAGGTAGAATTGGGATCATGATAGTGGGGGGTGGAGGTGGGGGAGGAGGAAGCATTTGAGAACTAGAGGAAAGTTGCATATTTCATTGTTACCGCCCTGTACCTTGACTAGCTTGTCTCCTCCCCCTTCCTCCCTGAGACTCTTCTGTGTAAGGGGATGTCGCTTCACCTACAGATGGGCTTTGGGTCCTCAATCTGTACTCCCTCTCATTTATAATGTTATAATTTTTAGTTCTTGATGCCTGATACCTGAGCCCTTCGACACCCCGTGGTCACTCAGGCTGGTGTGCTTCTTCCATGTGGGCTTTGTTGCTTCTGAGCTAGATGGCCGCTTGTTTATTTTCAAGCCTTTACTACTTCTCCTCCTCCCCCCCCCCCTCCTCCCCCTACGCCCCCTATTCCCCACCCCTCTCTGTCCCCTGAATGATGACTGGATTTTATCAAATGACTTTTCAATTTTTTCACCATCTTTGATATGACCACATTTCTCCTCCCTCCTCCTGTCAAATTATACTTATGTTCAGTAGTGTGCTCCAAAATATCTAACAAGCCGACAGGGGGTGAGAGAGGTGGGTTAGGGGTTAGTGGGTGGGCAGCCTTGAATTGTAGCTGGCACGATGTGACCGAATGAAGAGTTGGAAAGCCATGGGAAAAATAATTTCTCACAAGCCAGCGCCAGCAGGTTCCGGCACAAGACTGTGTTACATTCCTGGGGAAACCTCCCCTAGTCATAGTGTATTAATCACTTGACACTCAGCTGGATCCAATTTGCTAACATTTTGTTTAGAATTTCTTGCTCTGTAGTTATAAATAAAATGGACTCCCCTTCCAGGGGGGAGGGGGAGGGCTATATTTATCAGGTTTGGGCAAGAGGGTTATACTACACTTGAAAACAAATTGGGAAAGTGTCCATCTTGTTCCAATTAAACCATTGCTCTAGAAGAGTTTACTTAAAGTCGCAATCATTTATTCAATGATCGGTTAGATGGAGCTCCCACAGAAAGCCTTATTTGGTGGTAGATATTCAGCAATCTTTTTGGCTTCTTATATGATTAATAGTATTCTCATTTTCTTTTACCTTGAATTAACTGCTGTAAACGTGAACATCAGAGTCATGTGTCCCTGCCCAGATCATCTAGCGCTCTCTCGCTCTCTCTCCTCTCTCTCTCTCTCTCTCTCTCCTCTTTCTCTCTCTCTCTCTCTCCTCTCTCTCTCTCTCTCCTCTTTCTCTCTCTCTCTCTCCTCTCTCTCTCTCTCTCTCTCTCTCTCTCTCTCTCGTCTCTGTTATCCCCTTTATCAGAGCTGGCAAGTCTGTCCAGTCCATTGGTTTTTCAAAAAAAGTTACAAATATGCTTGATACAATGGGTGCATGGATTATTATAATGGATTATTATGAAACCTCGATAAAATGGTTTTTTAAAAAAAAAACAATCATATTTTGAAAGCACTGTCTTTAAATTGATCCTTTTCATTCAAAACTTTAAAAATTCCTTCTGTAAAAAAACAACTTTTTTTGGTTGATTTTATGTTTCATTTTCTAAACTCTGGAGTTGAAAGCTCAGTTCTCTTATTTCCTATCGTTCTTGGTTCAAGGAAAAGGGGAAACTATTTAGTGACTAACTACTGTCACGAGATTCATTTACTGAACAGTTACTGAGCAAGGTCCTACTATGTTCCAGGGTCTGATCCAGGGGTGGACTAAACTAACATAGCCACTGCCAGCCCACAGAAGCCCACTCATCTGGCCTGCAGTCTGTCTCTGCAGGGACTGTGAGTGAAGGCTGTTTTTTCACAGCATTAGAGGGTTGCAAAGACAATCAAACACAAACAGAGAAGGCTCTGTGGAAAAAAACCATTCGCGGCCCACATTGGCCTAAAATATTTCTACCTGGCTCTTTACAGAAAAAGTTTGTGGGCCGCTATGGTGGCAAGATGTGTGCACAGTGAACGGCAATTTGACGTATCTGAACCCTTTGATTCTTGATGGGGCCCAACCTATCAATTTCAGTCTCAATCATCTTCCTCCACCATAATGGCTCTCAAAAGTTTCTCTATGTTTGTGCCACTCACGTATAAGCGATTCTTTCTTAAGCAATATTTCTCATGACCAGAGGACCTTCTAATGGGAACCAGAGGGGAAACCCTAACACCCTTTACTGCCACCATTTTCAATAGTATCTTTTGCATGTTAATTTGGAGGAGGAGGAGGAGGAGTGGGATTTTTCCAACAAGGAGGTTGGACGTGTTGTTTTTTTTTTCAAATCCTCTTGCATACCCAATACTGTGCTCACTGGGGATGCCTCCCCCCCACCCCAGCCCCCAACCAGCCCCCCAGTGCAAGGCGTTTAGACCAGAGGCTCAAGGAGGCGTCTCCTCAAGCCAGAATGCAAAGGTTATCAGCAGTCACCCTCAGTGACTCCTAAGCATTCCTGTCCTAAGAGAGGACTGACCAGGCCTGCAGTCCCGGCTGGGGAGTGTCCCAGAAACCTCCAAAGAACACAGGAGCGTGCACTCTGACCAAACTCCTGTCAACTGGGCCAGGAGTCTCCTGCCAGGCAGCCTCGTGAGAGCGGAGGCAGGGTGGCCGTCTTGGTGAAAGAAGGGGCTCTCCTGGACTCCCTGACCTGTTTGCTGGGGCCACGTGAAAGCAGGCCGAAAAGACAGAAAACCGACCACGCCAACTCCTGGCGCCCCCACATGTACGTGTCCGGTGGGGGGTGGGGTGGGGGGGGATGGAACTGTGCTGATTTCCAAGGGCTATTTGGGGAGTCCTCCACTAGGGCCATCTTTGTGGGGAGGGGAAGGCGCGGCTCAGACCTCTGACCTTCTGGCTAGTAGCCAAGTATGTGGACCCAGTGAAGCACCCGGGGATTAAGGGAGAGCGCCCTCAAAGTCGCACCTGATCTGCGGCACCAGCACCCCAGGTCGCTTC
>PVJH01042357.1:0-14343 GCA_004026705.1 Nesogale talazaci
TGACACAGCTTCTGCTATGAGAGGGGAGATGTGTGGGTGTTGGGGGGGGGAGAATCAGGAATGAAGCTAAGGTGCTGGTGTAGCAAGGGAAAGGTGTGGCAACTATATTGCATTGTATCACCTTGAGGAAACACCTTTAGACTCTGAATACACCTACTTACCCTGACTCACTGAAGATTCTGCTTCTGATTCTAGGGGCACATTCCATACACACACGAGCACAATTTTATAAAAATGTGTGTGTGCATACACACACACACACATATATATGTATATTTATATTTCTGCCCTGACAGACTCTCAAATAAAAGAGATGCTCATGACCTTGCTTGAAACAATTATACTTTTGAATATACAATCTTTGCCTTTCCTATGCCTCCCTATTCTCAAATCTCATGAGGAAAAGAATCTTGATTCCTCTCTTCTTTCTCTTCTTTCTTCCTGAGATGAGAGAAAGAATCAACTACCCCAGGAAGACCACCAGACATTAGAAAGGGAAGGAAGTGGAAAGATGGCAAGAATACCTACTGATAAGGGAACTCTGAAATCCCTAGGAGGCCAGGGCAGAAATGGCACAATAATCTTTGACCTCAGAATCTACATAGACCGGGGAACACAAAAATATGCATTCTGTCATCTATTTATTTCTTCAATGTTAAAAAAAAACAAAACTATTGTGCTTCTTCAAGGAGAGAAAACAAAGCTCTAATACAGATTTTAGAATAGAATGCTGTGGGTGGGGGGTGGAAAGCATCTTTCTTTTTTCAGTAAATAATGAATAAATAAAAAGAAGTGCAACTGTCTAGAGAAGGATCATTGTAAAAATAGCACCATGTAAACACAAAGACGGCAAGCAGCATAGCATAACTAATTTCTCCATCTCTGTTAACAATCTTTTCACATATTCATCAAATAATTTCATCACTCCAGTGTGTTTTACATTAATTTTAGTATATTATGTTTATTTATATTTTGATACTGTTTCTTTATAATTAGCATGCCCTTTTAAAGATGGCATAAAGAAGCGTCTTGCACACACTGTTGTTAAGAGGTACTATCAAATCGGTTCCAAACCATCTTATAGCAACCCAACATACAGCAAAAGCAGATAATACCTGGTCCATAATGCCGTTCCCCCAGTTGTTCTTCCATTGAATTCATTGCTGCAGCCTATGTCTCCATTCAACCAGCCCAGAGTCTCCCTCCTTTTCACTGCCCTTCTACTTTATGAAACGTGATGTCCTTTTCCAGGGTCTGATGCCTCCAGATAGTGTATCCATAATATATTACATCAATTTTAATATTTTGCAACACTCCATTTGAGCATGTTGTCAGAAGGACCAGTCCCTGGAGAAGGACACCATCCTTGGTGAAGTAGCGGGGAAGCCAAAAAGAGGAAGACCCTCAGCAAGATGGACTGATGCCCTGCTAGTAACAGCAGGTTCAAGGGTAGGATGGTGAGGAGGACACAGGAGAAGGCAGTGCTTCATTGGGCTGTGCATGGGGTGGTCGCTATGGGTCGGAACTGGCTCAATGTCACCTAACAACAATCTGTGGTCACTATGAGTAATTGACTCAGTGAGCATGAGTTTTGTTTATTGGTTTGAATGCTTGTTGCATTTTTTAAAAAAACCCTAACAACAACAAAAAGAAATTCACTACCTGTTCATAAATGTCCAGATAGTTCTGGCTTGCATGCTACTGAAGTTTTTCACACTGGTTTTTAAATGTGAGTACTAGCAGACTTGACCATGGTGGATAGGTTTCAATGGAGCTTCTATATTTAAACCAATTATGAAGAAAGCCATAGTGATCAACTTACAAAAATTTGCTAATTAAACTGTATATCACTATCTACTAGATTTTGATATTTTCATATGGGACACATCATCACAAAGAATCACTCAATGGAGAGTCACCTGTTTGTGGTGATACGGAGGCTCAGTGAGGAGATTGGAGACCGCCAGTGACATGGACTGTCACACTATCCAAAATAATAGACTTCTACATGTCAGCAAATGTGAAGATAATATAGTAACAGGCAACATTTGGGTATAACCTGGGTCTTTTACTGTCTATATTTTACTCAAGAACTGAGAAATGGAAATATATACACAAAAATTAACTTAAATGTACATAGAACTCTAGCTCTTCTATCTCAAACAATCAAAATTGTAAACCAATCAAAGCATTCATTTTTTGTCCAAGGAATTGTATGTATTGCAGTGCAATTTGGTAATGGTTGTCCTATCACGATATACCCCATGATATTAATCTTAAAAACTCTCATAAATATATTTACTGCACTATGCCCCACACACTTGAATTTCTATGGAATGAATTTTGCCCATTGTGAAGTATTTTCCTGAATTGAAAATATAATTAATCTCAGTGCAAAATTCTTATAAGTTTTTCCCAAAATTGCTTCTTCTGAGTGTGCGGTAATGGAATGTTCTCTCTTAATGTTATGAAGTTAATCATTAGGCTTTTGATCATAGCATTTCTCTAGTTGTCTCTATGGGATAAATTAATAATGATTAACAAATAGCACAACAAGTTGTGACCCACATATTATGTAATAAAGAACTAATTATTTTGTAGTGAAAAAACACTTCATATTTAAGAAAGGGCAATGTTAAGCACCATTTTTATCTGTACAACATTATGGAGTAAATGCCATGAGAGAAGTAACATGTATAAGAAGATCACAAGCCAAAGAAGGAAAATTCAGCTATTTTTCACTGAAATTATTATTTCTGCCCATTCAATATTCTACCAACACCTAAACCTGAAAGACATATTCGAAATCAGAAAATCATTAATTTTGAAATTTGAATACAGGGAACTTTAAGAAAAAATATGGAAGTAGTTCCTGAAGGAAGCAGGGAGAGGATAATTGTGCATGGTTTCAAATAATAAAAGTTCTTTGGCAATGCTGCACTTCTTCTCCTTACTTATTCTGTCAACAGGCTGAGCAAATTATTTGAGAAACTAATTGGAGGAATATTCATTAACAACCTGTGCTTTATGGAAAATACTAGCTTGTTAAAAAATGAAGATATGGTCATTTTAAGTATTTACTAATGAAGGGCACAAACTAAGACTTTGTGTACAAAGTTACCAAGTTTCATAAGAGCATAATGAAGTGTTCTGGAATTTCCAATCTTTTCAAAGCTATTCACACTTTATGATCCACATATTCAAATAAAAAGTAAACAAAGCACAACTAAACATCCTTTTGGTATTTTCTGCTCTACGCCAAGATGTCTGATGTCCGCAATCATATGTTGACTACAAAGAACTATCATGCTCACTCTTTGCAATATTATCCATAATTTGCTATGAACCATGGAGTAAAATGTAAATGCAAAGTCAATTTTAAAAGTCTACATATTTGTGATATTCTCAGAGTCCAGACAAGATCTATCTGATGTCAGCAATGATAACTGAAACCTTGTTTTCTTCTGAATACAACTTCAATTTCTTCCAGTTAATTGTCATAATATATTGATACAACCATTTTCAGGATACTTAGAAAATTTTATCCTACTGATATGGCCCAATTATCTCTGTATTTTTATTTGGAAGCAGTACTTTTGTGAATTTATTTCAGTCGTTTAGACATCTATCTGAATTTCAAATTTCTTGACATTCATGATCACATACTTTCAGCATTTCCTATCTTATTAACAGAGTATAGAAACTGAATTGCCATAAATGATATAAGTGAGAATGGTTTAAAGCTGGAACATGCATTTTACTAAATGGTCCAATATAGTACATTGAAACTAAAATTCATCAAAATATACATGGTTTATGCAGGGTGTTGTGAAAATTTTAGTCATTCCAGAAAATATTCCATTTACCTGAAAAATATTGATACTTGTTGAAAAAAATCAATACATTTTAAGGTTAGTGTTCATTGGAGTCTCCTTCCTTATTTCAATAAAGTCACCTTTTAGAGTTTTATATTTGTCCACGTTAGATGGGAGATGACACCAGAAAACTTGCTGCAAAATTCATATTTATTCTTATCTCCTCACCTTACATATAGGATACACAGGATAGATGTCATGGCCCAGGCACCTTCCAGTGAGTTAATAAATAAGATGATCTTATATAAAAATAAAATGAAAGACTAGGGGAAAAATCACGTGAGAATGCTGATATTTTAAAAACTGGGTCATATGCTATTTCTAGTCCCAATTTTTTGTGGATGCGACTCGAACGGAAATACACCCATGACTTGATGTAGTTTTAGAGTTGTGGCCAGTATTTTCATGATTATGGTAGTCCATAAAGGGGAAAAGTTGAACAAACTTCTTTGACACGAGTTAGGAATGGGAATCAGGACCATACCCTGGAGGGACACCAAATCAACACAAAGCAGTTCACTGAAGTGTTTTACATCCTGTTTCCATAGTGATTGGAGTCTTCAACGTCCATGAGCAATCATATAAGACAACTGCTGCTGTTTTATTACCCAGAGAAATGAGTGCTGAAAAATACAAGAAATATGAAAATAATTGGTCCAAAGGCCTAATGGCCCATACAAACATCCCTCACCACAACCTAAGATAAAATGGTAAACAGTACCTGGCTTTCATGACAATGTGTCTCTGAAACATATCAACTTAAAAGGCTTTGAATAGAATTTTAAAATGTGAAATAGAAATTCAAATAATAAAAATCTGAGGGTCACCGGTCAGGTAGAGAGTGGTAGGCCCTCCACGAAATTTGTATAGTTCTGGAATTGAATTGAACTCCTTGTTACTATAATCAGCCATTTAAGATCAAAAGGTGGCATTTATCCAAATTCAAAATTCGGAGAATAGGAAATGAAGAATGGAATTTGTAAAGACAAAGAGAATTATGATAAGAATGCTACATTCAAGGATTGATAGTGGTAAGCTGAATTAGAACATGTATGAATTGTTGCACGTAAAATTATCTGCTTAGAAACTTTCCCACAATTGAGGATGTCAGAAGTCTTCATTGAGGACTTTGGCGCTAGGTAGTTTTCTCTCCCTGCTTGCTTCCCTAGAACAAGATCCCTGCCTCCTTTCAACATGTGTGACCTTAATGACTCTTGGAGATTCCCATGTGCCTCATCCTCAGTTCTTCACTAGGTCTCCTATTATCGCTGAAATAAACCACTTGATCGAGAGGGGATACTTCGCCACTGGCTTTTTGTTTCCTGTGGGTGATTGTAGGTTCGTTGTCTGTGCTTACTTCTACCTTCTTTCTCTTCCAGAGAGACGTTGGAATCTATGCCATTGGTATTTCAAATGCTAGCAGACATAAAGTAAACGGATTTCAGGAGAGTTTCCATCATGAGAACAGACAATAAAGAAGAAGAGGGACCATCACTTCAAAGGAACATGCTACTGAGAGCCTTATGCATAGCTTTGAAGCACTGAGAAAGACTAGAAGCTTAAATAAAGGAAGCAGAACTTTGCTGGATGTAATGGCAGTGCAGGTCCCAGGGGACTCAAAAAGTGACTGAAGAGGACCTGATTTCTTTGAGGGCACTTGACCCTGGTTATGTGAGTCAGGCACACTCTGTGGGAGTGGAGCCTTTGGGGTCTTTATTTGCTGATGGGGTATGACTCAAGGCAAAGAGAAACGGGTACAAAATGCCTCCGATAATTGGAAATTGCAATCTGTGAAGCATGAATTGAAGAAAACAGGAAGTGGCCAAAAGTGAAACATTGCATGAAGATTGATAATGTGGGTATAAATTGACTTATGGCAAATATGAATCAGAAAATCATCAGATTTACTTTGTCTGGTATAACAAAATCAAGAGGAGTGCCAGTGACATTCATTGTCAGAAAGCACTTGTGAAATCCCCCATGAAGTGTTGCCTATGATAGAATTGTATGTCTTCATCTTCAAGGAACTCCAGTTAATACAATTATGATTCCAGTTGATGCACCAAACACAAAAGCTAGTGATGAAGCCAATGAAGAATTTTACCAATGAACGACTTCAGTAATTGATGAGACATGTAATCCAGATGTATTGACAGATTTTGGTCACTGGAATGCAAAAGTTGGAAACAAAGAGCAGTTGGAAAAGATGGACTTGGTGATATAAATGAAGCTGGAGGTCACTTTTCCAAAATCAAGCATTTCTACATCAATATAAATTATGGTTCTAGAGAAGAATATTGAAAATACCATGTGCTACTGAAAGAGCAAACCAATCTGTATTCCAAGTAAGGCCAGAGGGCTCTGTAGGGGCCACAGCAAGACTTGGAATTACACTTTGGACATTTTATCAGGAGAGATTAGTCACTGATGAAGACATAAGTTTTTTATAAAATGTATGGTCAGCGTAAAGAGGAAGACCCTCAGTGAATGCATTGAGACTGCGGTGCATCAATGGGCCCCGGCCGAGGAATACATGGAAAGATGATACAGTACCAAGCAGGGCTTTCTTCTGTTCTGCCAAAGACACTGTCAGGACGATTGAAGACCAGACAGTGCTTCTGTCTGTCGTGTCTAAGGTCACTAGGGGTCAGAACTGATTTACAGCACCTCACAGAACAACTGTGTGCTCAAATCAACAATAGGATGCCTGACTTTTCTTTCTCTGGTGATTTCCTTACAATCCACAAAAATTCAACCAAAATATAAATGAAATATTAGAAGAACTGTGCATGTTTAATTCATTATCTCAAGCTTCGTCATTCTTTAAAAAAGATCAACTATACTAATATGTCTTGATATGTGAAATTGGGTTTCATAAACAAGGTCTTATTCACTGTCCAAGTAGATCCAATTATCTTCTTGAAATTCCTCCCTGGGACTGGCTATTTTGTAATGTCATGGGATTTACTCTCATGGGTTTGTGCAGTGTCATCAGCCTCTTCATGTACTTAGAAATATCTGAAACAGGGGTACTTGTTATAAAACAGAATGATTTCTTTCATAGTTTCAATCATTTTGAAAAATGTGCCTACTCATACTTGTCTTCATGAAATCTTTACATCCTTACCAGAAGTCCTGGATGGCCTATCCAACATACAAACTAATGTCTTGTAAGTATTTATTGTTATAATTTGAGTTTTTTCTCTCCTTCTAATTGTAACTACTTGAATAACTGATTTCATTTCTCATACTGTTCACTGGTTTATACAGAAATACTATAAATTAGATTAAAATAGAAAACATACATGGGGAAAATACTCACGTGCTTGACCTAATTTTACTCATTCAGTTCAAAAGCTGAACCACATTCATGTTAGGAGAATTAATAATTTTTCCTGAAAACTCAGAGAAAGCAAGAAAAATCACTGTAACTTGCTGGTGCTAAATGATATGGCAAGTGCAGAAATAGAATAAGTACACTCCACATCTACAATGTTTAGTTTTATAGTTTAAATTTATGCTAAGACATTAAGTTGAATATATTTTGATTTACAAAAATTATTTTCTATTATTAACTAATGATTTTTAAAATATTTTAATTTACTAAGAACATTTACAATTTATTTTTACAGATTGACTCAGTGCTTGCATGACATATGTAAATTTTATACTCAAATTCCTTTTATTTAAACTACAGTTCTAGTATATTTGACAGCGTTTTATTCGATATGCACACATTTGGTCACGATTATATCTACACCGATTTGAGACACTGCTTCCAGGCTATTAGCTGTATATAATTGACTTCAAAATATTTTGGAAATTATAAATAGATATGGATATATGGCTAAATAAAAAATCCATCAATGAGCAAACTATCTTGCAAATTTTCTTGAAAGGATATCCTATATCAATCTTTCTATAAAGGTCAAAGAACAGTTTGACTTTATATTTTGAGAGGTGAGAGAATCCTGTAATTCTTTAATCTTGTAATAAAAGTTCTCCATGACTGATGTACCCCACCAAACTGCAAATAAGAAGCTAAAGAAACATTTCAAGGCTTTCAAACGCTATTGTCCTGTTCACCTGTGAAACACGTGGTTACACTAGAACAAGGAGCAGACTGTGCTTTATATGTGCTTTTGGCTTACTTATTGGAACTTGGGCAGTGACACGCACATAGTTCCCTGTATCTCTAACAATGGGCTCAGGCTAGTCCGTGAGGAGGGCAAAGGACCAGCCAGTATTTCCTCTGCGGGGCTTTGGGTCTCCCTGGATCACAGTCATCCCAATGGCACTTCACGACAGCAGTGAATATAACTTGTCATTGGACTGGGATCCAAAAGGTCAAACTTGGAAATAAGCAGACCCTCCAATGGAGAAAGGTGGGACTCTCAGTGCCCCTACACGGTTAGTCTCAGAAACCCACCAGGGCTATTCGACACTGTCTCACTGTGTCGCTAAGAGAGAGTACTGGCTCTGTTACTGAATTTGATGATTTTTTTTTTTACTTTGTTGATATAGAGAGGGATAGAAGTTAAAGGTAAAAAGAGGCACACGTTTAATCCTTTTGTCAGTCACTCTAATTTTTATTGACCTTTCTTCAACATAGCAACCATTTAGAGTTTTTCCTCTATTTGAAATATTTTACAAAAATTAAATTCATAATTTTAAAAATTACACATAATAGTACTAAAGTTTTCAAGAATTTCTGTGAGTAAAATGTAAACAAATGACAGAATATAAAGCCTATCTTTCTTTGATGTCATGAAATTCAGATCTACTAGAGAGTTATATGAAGCTGAACCTGGAAACCTAAAAGCTTTGGGTGTGTCTTAAAGAGTAACACGAGGGACTGAGCCCCGGTGGCTTAAATGGTTGAGTGCAGAACTACAGCCCGCACCCTTGGTGATTCAAATCCAGGGGAGGATCTCAGGAGCGGCATTGGGGGGCGCCCATGACCACCAGAGGCAGTGATGCGCAATCCCCCCACCCCCCCAAAAAAGAGTAGCACTAGATATTCAAAATATTAAAACATGTCTCAGTCTTGTAATATGATAGTGTACGTTTGGCAGTGACTTAATGTGAGTAATGTTGAACAATTATTGCTAATATCTCAATCGTCAGGAAAGTAGAATAAATGACAGACCTTTGATTATTCAGTAATTATATTCAACCAAATGGATTGAATATAGTGATCATATTCAAGCAGCAAGATTATATGAAACAGCAGTAAGAACCAGAACAATTTAATATTTAAAGGACCTTATTTAAGTTTTTAACTATATCCCAGGTTTAGGAGTAAAATAAGTGCTCTATACAAAATGCAGGGAACCCTGGTAGTATAGTGGCCTACTATTGACTGCTATTTACTCTTTGGTGTGCCAAACACAGATTAGCAGCTCAAAACCCACTGTCGCTCCAAGGGAGAAAATGAGACTTCCTGCTTCCATAAAGATCAGGAGATTCTGAACATGCAAGGGGCACCTCTATTCTGACCAACAGCATCAGCATAGTGTTGAAATCAACTCAGTGGCAGTGATCTTTTGAGCATACAAAATAGAGTATTCAACACACTTCACCTGAGTCAGGTTTTAGCATAAACAAATATGAATTACCACATATTATATTTTTCTTACATTTCCATAAAGAATAAAAATATATGTTATTTGAAACTTCTAGAAGCAGGGGAGATCAGTTGTGGTGGTTATGTGAATATATATGAACTGATCAAACAATCAATGTATATCAATCATATTTCAAGTTTATGTAATTTTTCTATATATTTGCCTTCTAAAACACTGCAATACAAATTTAAAGTGAAAACTTGCTCATAGTTATAAAATGTAGATTGCAAAAATGGAAATAAAATCTAAAACATGAATACAACTCCTATTCAATAGTATTCCCAAAGGAGTGTGTTTTAAGAAAGCAACTAGTAGGAAATCAGTGGAATGGTCTTCCAGGTCTGGATCACTGTGATAAAGAAGTAGACCCCAAATCAGGCTTCTGTGACTAATGCAAGTTTCAGACAGGTAAAATTGATGAAAAGGAGCATCCAGGAAAATAAATTTCCCATGTGGGAAACAGCAAAGTGGTAACAAAGTTATGGTAGAGAAAAAACACCATATAATAATCCATCCTTTGAGCAGACAAACCTGACTCTCACTTAGAGCTCTAATATGTACATTTTTATAGATTAGTAGACTCATTTGGTCTTTTCATAGTACAGTTATTTATTTCAGCTGGTGCATATAATTTTCTAAATTGCATAATTATAACTATAATGGGAATTTTATTTTAGAATGTGTGAATAATGTATACTACCTCTAATATCCAAAATAAATAGAACCTGGTCCAATTATGATTCACATGGTTAATTAAGGTATTTAGCTTACATAAGAGAAAAAATTACCCTGTAAAAATGTAATCAAATATTTTATAAAAGTATAGAGAATATCAGATATGTAAGCAAAACCATAATTTATTAGTTATTATATAAGCAAATATTTATTGATAATACAAAAGGATCATTAGAAAGAATAATTGTTCAGGGCACTTTCAAAAGGAATAAAAAAATTTAGTGGTGGAAATGGAAACAGAAATAATATTTTTCCTCAATATAAAGAAAATGAGATAAAATTTAAATTGAGACATTCTGATTAAACTGTAGCATACTAACTCTATATAGATTGCCAATGTTATATTAATGCACTCTAGTAAAACTATCCTGACATAGAAATCACCTATATTAGTACAATAAATCTGCCAGGCAAACTTTTGATCTTTGACTTTCAATATAGCACAATCATCAGTGATTGGCATGTAAGCTAACGTGCACAGAAGTAATTTACACAAGGAGAAACATAAAAAGAACATGGGTTTATATTATACATGAGTTATACCTAGAGTTATGTATGTCTTTTTCTCCCTTTTCTATATTTGTTTTCAAATGTTAGCTGGCTTTGTCTCTCTAGTCCTGTCTATTTTGCCTCTATTATGTCTGGTTATATAAGCTCGGCATGAAAAGAAACCTGAGGAGAAAGCAACGGGACTGCTGGTGTGGGGGGTCCTTGAGGGTAGAGCAGGGGGGGGAGAAAGGAGGGATGAACAAAGAAAGCCATGTATTAGGGAATAACTAAGGATCAAAAATTGAGGGTGAGGAGGGTACAGCCCCCTGGATGAGTTGCAACAACCATAACCTAACTGAGAGGAACTGCAGAAAGGAAAATGGATAAGCTTGAATAGTGGGGAAGGGGGAGGAAAGTAAAAAGAAATAGAAGAGAGAACTAGGAAGCAAAATTATTTATAGAGGTACAAACATAGACATGAACATATGTAAATATATTTTAATCCATAAAGACTGGGGTATTGGTCATTGTATGTATATCTGTATGGCAATACATTGAGGTCTGTAGTGGATAGATTTGGGTCTCTATTCTCATTTTCCCACAAGACAAAAACACTGGGTTATAACAAGCTGGCAAAGACGATGCCCACTTTCCCAAAATTGTCACTGAAGACAAACTGGCCGCATAAGCAAATGTGACAAAGAAAGTAGATGATGCCAGGATATTAAAAGGTCTTAAAAGCTTGAAGCCAACAAGCGGTCATTCAGCAGGGAATAAACAATGACCACATGGAAGAAATACACCAGCCAGTGTGATCATGAGGTGTCAATGGGAGCAGGCACCATAAGCCCCAAAATAAACAATTTCATCAAGGTGAAGGAGAGGCATCAAGGTAAAGACGCAGAGGTCATCTAGGAATAATTGGACATTCCAGCAGAGAGGGACAACACAAAAGAAAGACACATCCAGGAGGCAATTTAACACTGATGAAACACAAAAAAAATTCTCTGCCCTTAAAACTTCTTCCCCCCAGTATTCTGATCTCAGTCCTACATAGAAAATCCAGCTACTTTGGCATGCATACATTGGTATAGAAGAGAACTTTCAATATGCAGAATTCAGGATAGAAAAATCCTTCAAAAACAGTAATGAGAATAAGCACTTCAGGAGGGTGGAGGAAGGGAACGGGACAAAGCGGGGGCTTGGAAATTGATAGCAATGATGACAGAATGACCCCCATTGAGGAGGAAAAAAGCTAGTATCAGAGGTGAAGTGCAGAAGGGGCTGTACAAGATATGTATAAATAAGAACTCAAAATTTACCAGGGGATCCCTGATGCATATTCTTGAAATGTTACAATGATAAAATAATGAAAAACTATATTTCATACGGTTTATAGTTTGCCCATGTAAGAGGATAAATTGCTCCTTAAAAAATAATTCTTTTTATTGAGGGCTCTTACAACTCATAATAACCTATACACAAATTGTATCAAGTACATTAGTACAAATGCTGCAAGCACCATTGTAAAAGCATTTTGTTTCTACTTGAGCCCTTGATATCAGCTCTTCTTTTTATCCTCCCTCTGTCACCCTCCCACACTGTGAACTTTTGATAAATTATAATTCCATATTATTTTCATGTTACATCACCCATTGTCTCCCTTCACCAACATTTCTGCTCTCATCCCCAGGGATGGTGGAGGAGGAGAGGGATGGTTTTACATTGATCATTGTGATTGATTCCTCCTTTCTCCCCCTATTCCTCCATTTTCCTCCTACCCTCATGGTAATACTACTTACATATTTGTTAGTAAGGGGTTTATCTGTCCTAGATTTTGTGTTTTGAGAGCTCTTGCCTGCACCAGTATACATAGTCTAGTCTAGCCAGATTTTTAAGGTAGCACTGTCATTATAGTGGAAGGAGAATACATTAAAGAACTAAAGGAATTTTGTATATTTCTTTGGAGCTACACTGCTCTCTGGCTGACTCTTCCCTTCCTTGTGGCCCATTTTTGAAGGGATACTCAATTGTTTACAGATAGACTGTGGGTTTCCACTCCAACTCCAGTTTTCTACTTTGAGATGATTGCTTGTTTTGGGTCCTGATGTCTGATATCTGAGCCTGTCAACACCCCGTGATCACACCAGTTTGTGTGCTCCTCCACATGGGCTTTGCTTATTCCTGTCTAGATGGCTGCTTGCTTAATGTCAAGTTTCAAGATCACAAATGCTACATCTTCCAATAGCCAGGCACCATCAGTTTTCTTCACCACATTTGCTTATGCACCTATTTTGCCTCCAGCAATCATATTGAGAGGGTGAGCATCACAAAATGCCAGGTTATTAGAATAAAGTGTTCCTGTGTTGAGGGAAGACTTGTGTAGAAAAACCAATATCTATAGGGAAGAAAGTGAAGGGCAACATTGGACAGTGTATGATATGACAAAAAATAATTCATAAATTATCATGGGTTTATGTGGGAAGGTGTGGTGGGGGATGAAGGGGAAAAACTAGGAGCTAATAGCAAGGGCTTAAGTGGAAAGAAAATGTTTTGAGAATCATGTCAACAAATGTACAAGCATGCTTTGTGTACAATGGGTTATGTATGGATTCTGAGAAGCATTATATGAGTCCCCAATAAAATGATTTTAAAAAAAGAAAACCGATGTCCCTCTTCTACCTTAACATTTAACATATAAGTATATGTACATAGACTTATATCCCTGTGATTATATATTAATATTTACATGTACATATATACATACCTGTTTATCCCTGTGTATGTGACTTTTTCATCCTAGTTCTTTCATTTATTTTCTTTTACTTTCCTCCTATCCCACTATAATGCTTGCCCATTATTTGTCTCTCAGTAAATCCTCTTAGTTACGTTGCACTTAATCAAACCCAAGCAGGAATTCTACACTCTATTTTCCACCAACTTAGATCATGTGTTCCCTTGTCTCTGGGTTTGTTGGCTTCCTCTAGTTTTTCCCTCGACTGCCCCACTTCCATGTTCCACCACCGTTGGTCACTTCGTTTTGTCCTTGGTATTTTTTATCCTGCCTATCTTCTATAGATAGACATAAAAGAGAGATACATTAATTGTAATTTTCTATCCTTTCCTTAATTTTCAAAAGATAAATTCAAATTACAAAACATTTAATTGAAACCTTGCTGTTATGTGAGGTCAAATGAGAGAGAGTGAGACAGAGAGAGAAAGCCCATGTTTATGTCATGATCCATGTCTTTATATTGAGTTTGATGAGGTGCCACGTCTTGCCCATTGAGTTCAAAGTTCATGATTCTTCAGGGACTTAGTTACTTAGCTGCTTTGTTTTCCTTATTATTCTGTTCTCTCAGCACTGGTCCTGAAGCTATCATCTGTCCTGAATTCCCTGTGTTTTCAGTTCCTATCTGTACTAGTGTACATCCTCTTGTCTACCCAGATTTACAAGGTAGAATCGGGATCATGATAGTGGACTGAGGAGGCATTTAAGAAGGAGAGGGAAAAAATAAAATAAACAAATAAAAAGGACTAGAGGAAAGTTGTAGGTTTTGTCATTGCTACACTGCACCTTGACTGGTTCACCTTGTCCCTGCAACCCTTATGTAAGG